>JAECUM010045683.1:0-29145 GCA_016617855.1 Megalonaias nervosa
GGATAGAATTGATGATACACCTTATTACATACCCATTTAATCTTACATGTCTGATATGGAGTTCGATACAGATGTTAAATGTCTAGTTCCGTACCACACACCTGCAGTTTCCATATAGCACAACCAGCCTGGAGCTACTTATACAACTTGAAATATTAAATAATAGTCCACTTATAAAATACCCAGAATAATGTATTGCTATTAAATTATTGAAACGTTACAACTAAAAGTTGTAATTTTAAGAAATTAAGAACAGTCATATTTGATAAAAATGGCCACAGGGGATAAATGGGGAATATCATAAGTAGTCACAAGCAGTTTATTTGTATTTCACAGAAGCTAGGCAGAGAAATTCAAGTTAGTTGAGGTGGACAACAATATCTTGGACATATCAAAATGAGTTTTCAGGTGAAGCTGGTGAGCAAAGTGACAAATTGAGTGTGTGTGTGTGTGTGTGTGTGTGTGTGTGTTTTGCTATACTTACGAGGACCTGAGTTCGAATGCGCACCAACATCTCGAGGACTGGACTACATTGTGAGGACTTACACACCAGTCCTCGAAATAATTCGTCGGCAAATAGTTGAGAATGATCATATTAGATGAACTACGTGTTATTGTGAAAGTCCTCACAATGTCGGTAATGTCTGACAGAGTTACACTCCGTGTGTGTAGTTCACACAATTTGCGCCTTTCCGTGGGCTGTAGACTGGTGTGCAAACACTTAGCCAATCAGAAGGCGTGTGACTTCTGATTGTTTGTCATCCAATCAGAACATCGCTTCTGTGTAGTGTCACTGTAAATTTCGTATACCTAAAAGTACGACTCATAAAAATAATTACTAGTATTATTAGTGATTTTAAAAAATATTTTTTAATAATGGTAAACTGGTGATGCCAGCAGAAAGTGCGATATTTTATGCCCGGTAAGACATATAGCGCGGTGTTTTTGGCGCGTGATTTGGTATGTACATGGATTTCATTGCTTCTAGACTTAATGCGCCTGTGACCTAACTCTTGGAAGATGGCAAGACGTATTCGATCAAACTGGTAAGAAACAAAAAGATTCTTTATATAGTTGTTTATTATATTAATCCAAAACAGCTGTTCGTTCTTTCATTCGTTATCATCTGTGACAACTTGCTTGTATCCCGCTCCACTAATAGGGGCTAGTATCGTTGCTTACAATTTACCTGTCATACATGTAATATACGATAACTAGTTATTATATAGTACATGTATGACAGGTAAATTGTAAGCAATTATACGGGTCCCTGTGATTCCACCAATGAGCTTGATGCACAGGGCCTCGGATCATTGCTTACATTTAACTATCAGTCATACACATAGTATAGTCCTACAACGTAAGACACAACACCCGGTATTTTTGTTCGGGGGGTGGGGTGATAAACAACATGTGATACGTCTGACATAGTAGGACTGACACATTGTATAAAATAATATTATGACTCTCACCATTAGAAAAAAAAGAAATACCTTAACACAACTTTATCAGAAAATAATTGTTTGCATAAAATATTCAGTCAAAAGCATTTTAAAAAGTATATATTGATAGCATTCCATGAATTCCAATTTGTTGCTTATTACTATGGTAATATCAGACAGGTCAGTGATCACCAGTCCGCTTTAGCCTTTTTCTTTAAAGTTTGCAACATATTTAAATGCCATGTACGGTGTTGACCTTAATTTCTTTCTTTGATATAAAAGTGATCAATAACTACTTCCTTGATGGTATGTAAGTTGACAAACTCTAAAAGTGTATTATTGTGTTTAAATAGTATAACGATATGCAGATATTCTTGTATTTATAGTGCTCATGAAGTAGATAATGAGGCTGCCACATGTCAGGGTCACATGGTGGAAGAGGATGTAGAGATAGAGCATCCAGCTCTCTCCCATCAGATCCACCAGGGGAAAGATCCAGTTGAGCAGTTAGGTACACCCTGTTAGGGCCACCAGGAGGAAGAACCTGATGTTGAGAATCATCAGGTGGAAGAGGTCAATCAGTTACCACCATATGCTCTGAACCACCTTGCAGATGAGATGAGCAGCAAGCACCCTCTTGTTGGAGCCGCCAGGAGCATAAAGCAGTTCAGCAGTTTTCTATCCCCAGTCAGGGTGACCTGGAGGAAGAAGTTGAACATCCAGCTTTCTCCAGTTGGCACAACCAGGAAGAAGATGTTGAGCAGATACCACCAATTTCTGTGGGCCATCCGGAAGATGAAGTTGACCAGCCAGGTCCCTCTTGCTGGGATCCCCAGGTGGAAGAGGAAGTGAAGCAGCCAGATACTTCCACTTCAGGATTATAGGATAATATGGTCAAACAACCGAATCCTTCCTTCACTGACCACCAAATGGAAAAGTAAGAGGTCAATCAGCCTGTCCCTTCTCGTCCAGACCCATAGAATTTAGTAATAGAAAAATCGAAAATTGTTCAGAGTACATATGATGACCAAGCAATTACACAAAATTTATATTCGGTGTCAAAAACATACGCAATTTCTGATCACTCTGAATTTAAGGACAGTAATTTTATAGATTGATGAAGGTATGTTACACACAACACAAAACCATTCCACACCACATGCGGTTCATTTTAGAAGGATGGCCTTTCAGCATATAAACAATTTTTACAGACTTAAATAATTGCCTACAATACTGTCTAGTCTTCATGATGTGTGTATGCTTTTGTGTGTGTGTGTGTGTGTGTGTGTGTGTGTGTGTGTGTGTGTTTACTCAGTACATTAGTTGAAATGATACACATGTTACATATCAATCTGTATCACCATACACAGCCTGTGATAAAAAACATATTAGTACATGTGTGATTCAGATTGCATACAGACCTAGACTTATCGCTTTTGACATAAGATACACTTGTGCGTTACAGATCATTAATATACTTAAATATGCATCTTGCCATCGATAGAAATATGATTTTTTTTGTATGAATAGTTTATCACCTGAATTGCTTATCCTTAGTTGTCATTGTTGCAGTTGCTCTGGATGTATGTCAGAAACGTTTCAAACAGAATATTTTGGTCTTCTTGTATGAAAAGATACAACTTTTCACCAAAACAATATTATTCACAAAAGACCACGTTCCTGATGAGGTATGTTGCACTGACTTTATTCATTTGCCATTTTCAATTGTGTATGACATAGAGATCTTGAAATTATGATTTTTATTCCTGATCCATGTGGTCACCATAATAACACTTTTTGTTGATCTTGCCTAAATTTTACTGGTCTGTGCATTTTCATATTTCTCCTAAGCCTTGTAACATAAAGTGTAGAACATTGCATCCTTTTTGGGGTCATATTTAAGAAATTCAAGTTCCTATTAATTGATAATGTAATGATACTGATAATCAGTTTCTTACATGCAAATGTTGATAATTGCTTTGAGGTTTCAATATTTCCCAGGAATTATGTATATTGGAGACAAGTGCTGTGATGTACATCTATGTTTCATGTTCCAACGTAAATGTAATTATTTCATTTCAGATCAGTGATGCCTACATGTATTCTCTTCTAAGGGACACAAGGATGAGTTTTGCTATGTTTATATTACGATTTGTCTTTTTTATATTCAGCTTTTCTGCATTTATGATGCATGAATGATAAAGCTTTCTTGAATGTTGTAATACTGTGCTAATGTTCAGGATGTACGTGTCGGTGTTGGAAATGTAATTCTTTGCTTATTATTCATGATGTTCATGTTGGTGTTGGAAATGTTGTAATACTTTGCTTTTGTTCAGGACGTACATGATGGTGTGGAAATGTAATAGTATGCTTTTGTTCAGGAAGTACGTGTTGGTGTTGGAAATGCTGTAATACTATGCTTGTGTTTAGGATGTTCATGTTGGTGTTGGAAATATATTACTTTGTTTATGTTCAGGCTAAGTGCTTTAGATGTTGTAAAGTTTTATGATTCATTCCTCATTTCTTAACTAATAGTTAATAAGCCAGTTATATCTTGCCAAAACCATTGCATCTTCTGATTTGTTTAATAGTTCCATCATGAAATTAATGGAAACAGAAACCAGAAGACCAATATATTGTCTGTAGATTGAATGCAACTTGGTGCCATTAAAAACTTGACTATTGGCACAAATGTTTTCAAATTAACATCCACATCTGTAAAACAGATGATCGGATTTGTTGCTTTTTTAATTATATATTTCTATCCACTTGGTGTATTTATTCAATGTACATATAAAAGAGTCCATTGTTCATTAATATGTAGAGTTTCTCTTGTGTAGAGCTAATATCAGTACATACCATGCTCTGTTATGTCCTTGATGCTTAATAGAAAACACCAGTGTAAAGTGGCAGATGAAAGCAATTTGTAAACCTTTGAATCTAAAATATCCAATTCTATTTGTTACAAGACTGTCCAGAAGAAACATGCCGTTTCTATATTTAAATGCGTTTTTCATTTTAATTTGTATGTTTTAATTTGCATGACAGTGTTACGTCCTGTCTGTTTGTCCTCACATCAAGAGCTGTGGTGGAACATCCTTGTTCCATCAACACATTTTTGTTCTTTGCTCCATAGATTAAATTCCTCAATAAAGCTCCATCATGCATTTCATTCTGCAGAAACCAACTTTTGTTTTTGACATTTCTAGCCTTGAATAAATTATTACTGTATTAACTACTTTCTGAATTGTTAGAGAAACAATATTTAGTAGTGGTTTGCTTTTCTGTAATTTTTCCATTCATTCCATCAGCAGGTTGAAATAGTAGCCGAGTCCATTATAGGATTATTCAATATGGGTCGACAACACTGGATTTTAGTAGTAAGTTCTTTGCTTGTGATTTGGAAAGGTTTTTCCTTATTGCATATTCGTACGGCAGTTAAACCACTTTGCATTGTCTCAGGGATGTCTTCTCCAAAACGTTTTTTACACTCGTATTGCTTGCAGCAGTGGTATTTAGATTTGACTCCTTATGTACTTCTGTGCATTATTACTGGCTTCTTGGCAAGATTGCACAAATTCCACATGGCATAGAGAAGTATAGTTTGGCTTGCATAATTGTATGCAAATTAAAACAAGGATGATTTGATTTTCAGGCTATTATAGCAGCATTTCAGTTTCTTTTACACATTTTAATATATTTTATCGTTAGGATTTACAATTCCTTCTAAGCACAAAAGCCACTTTAGATAGACAAATCAAGTTGCATATGTGTGTGAATGGATATGAATGTATAGGATCTTGTTAGATTTTCATGTCATTGTAGCAATAAATGAAATTGACAGAAAGAACAAAAGTATTTGTGATTAGAAATTTCTGGTGCTGCCATTTTTTATTGGGTCTTTCAGATTATTTCTGCAAGTTCCAGGAGGATACCTGTCCTTAATCCTTTGAGGGAAGTGGATGAATCACTTACAGGCATTTTGTCCACTTGGAAGTAAGCTATTATAGTGTATTTCATAATTGAACAAACATAACAATTGTTATTTATATAGGTTCCACCAGCTATTACACAAGTTATTTCACTGAAACTCAAACTGCTAAGCAATTGAAAACTTTAAGTTGTACTGCTGAATACCATATTGCCATTTGGGAGCGCCAAGAATTCATTTATTTAATTTACTTTGTAATAATGGAAGCAGTAGAAGTGGCTCTTGAGTACTATACCCTAACCAGAATATAGATCAATATTTCTTGAAATGGAACATAAAAATGACAGAATCTGACACTGTGTGCATACACTAATGGAAGTTATTCAGTGAAGTAATTAATATAGGGCAGCTGCTTGATTTAAATATTTTGCAGATGAATGTGTATAGGTTAAAATTGCAGATTGTTCCAAGATTTTGTTTGGATAGCGGTTGAGGTATTATAGTAAGTTTAGGAGTTTTAAAATCCACTTGGGGGCTTTCATTGATGTTGCATGGTTGCTGGTTTGAAAAGCTCTTTGTATTCATGGTGATGTATCTACATAACCATTAGCATTAACAGCTAATTTAGAATGGTTCTGTTTTATCATAAACTCATGTTCGTTTTTCTATGAAACCTCAGTTGTGTAGTTCCTTATCATCAGTGTGAAATTAATAAAAGATATTCTTAGTTTTTGTAATTTTCATGTTAGGTCCTTCTTGGTTAATAGCCCCGCTAATTTAAGTCTGACTTTGGGGCCTAACTGGCAGGTTGTCACACTCCCACATCGCAACCAGTCTGATAGCAACTCCTGTGGCATCTTTTGTTTAAAGGTAATAATCCACATATTTAGTTTAAGAAACTATTATAAAAGAGCAAATTAGTTTCTTCACGTTGTTTCGGGCACATTTTAAAAATATTGCAGCGTGTTCTAGTTGTGCATCCTCGCATTATGGTTATATGAGAAAGCTGCGAGTAGCTACCCATGGGTCGATGCTTACTGGGGTTTTCGTAGATTCTTCCTCTGCCAGTTACACTGGCTGCGAAATAAAGCCTATCTTTTGATGCGAAATGGCGTGAAACACCCCAAAACAACAAAAACATCATTGTTGGCAATGGTGTTTGAATGCTAGCACACTTACATGGGTCTTTTGTTTTTTACATTTGTTTATATTTGTTTTCATTATTCAAACACGATTTAAAGATCTAGCGTAGGGATTTTGATATCCATAGCTGTAACATTTAGATTGCATTGGACCACATCACTGGAGATAAAAACACCTATTTTACATGCATCTCACTATCCATCTAGCCTTAAGATTACACAGTTCTGATGTCACAAAATGTCTCAAAATTAATCCAGGAAAATATTGGGGATAATATTTTAACATGTCATTAGTAATAATTATTTCATTATAACCACCCATAAAATGCTTGCCTAAAAGAATACTGTTTATTATCAAATTAAGATCGTGGGCTTCAATAGGTTGAATGCTAATAGTGATATCATATTAAGAATATGTAATGCTTTATTTGTATTTGTTGACTTTTGCAGTTTGCGGAAAAGCTCCTAAAACAGGAGGAGCTGTTATTTCCATCATTACAGTTGTTTATTTACAGTTCTCTCTCTCTCTCTCTCTCTCTCTCTCTCTCTCTCTCTCTCTCGCCTGCCTCAAATCATTTGTGAATAGTTACCATGCTTTTTGTGAAGCTTGATAAAACGATTCTGTTTGCATCTGTTTGTGTTTTTATATGTCCATCTACTTACAATATTAACATGTTCAGGTTTTAAATATTAAATGTTGAAGTTTTATAATTGGCTTTTAATTACATAATATTTTAATCCACCTTCTTAAGACTTATTAATAATGCATGAACATTACACAACTGTTAGCCTAACAAACAGCCATGAGACATATTTTATATACTACCAACGAAACAAGAAACACTTTTGTCTCATTTGTTAACTGGTTACTTTTATATTTGTGAATTCTGTCACAGACAGTGGAAAAGTGGAAACAATTTACTTTTTCTTTTTCTCTATTTCTCTTAGACCGCACAATTAATGAATTGTGTAGACGCTGTGGATGTAACATGAGTCCAGTGGGTAAGTTGGGTTGTATGTTTATGTATTTGGCATAGGGTGTGGGTGGTTAATGTTTCAAACTTTCTTTTAATGAACTAATCAGTTGATTCTCTGTTGATTATAAATAAGGCATTACATGCCACTACATGTAATAAAATTTAAACAATTAACAAGTAGTATATTGAATTTCCTGAATCTTTAGTCTTATGTTTCATATATTGGCAAAATTTGGCGGCAAGTTCATGATTGTTTTGTATGATATTAGTCTTTATATAATTTATTTGCTCATGTTTTGTGCCAAATATATGCACATTGGTTTACATGTACTTTTCATTAAAGTATCTGATACTTTTTTGTGATCATGCAAGCACGATAATTCCATCGTTGATACTGTCATTTTAAGACTTCCCATTCTATGTGAATAGTCAAGCTTCAAACGTGACTGTTGAACATAAGGGCTGCTTGAGATCAATATTTGTTTAACCGGATCTCAGCATTTTGCATCAACAAATTTGCAAGGGTTTATAGATATCTTATGTAAGTTTGAAGTTTGAGGATTTATGGAAAACTTAAGCATGATACAACGTCCTGGTATCTGACAATTGGAATTTTCAAATTTCAATAACTGCGTGCTTACAGTATTCAGGATGTTTAATGAGAATATGTCAGTTCCATAAACTAATATTGATATAAATTTTCATTTTTACTGGACATTTTCAGATAGCGTCTAATGCACATTTGCTATTTCCTTTATAACACTGATATTTTTCAAATAACACAAGACTTTAAGATGTTTTCAAATATTTCTGGACTGAATGTTATGAATCTTGATGTGCACGAGTTAGATGGTATTTTATCTGAATTTGTATATCATTTCAGATTTGTTGTGATCATTGTGGAGACTTCTGGATTCATTATCAGTGAATGAGAACCAATGATTCATAAGAAACTGTTTCCGCAAGCAGATATGTTTGTGTATTTTGTCAGATTTAATTTAACAGACTTAAAAGTTTAATTTTTTCTGAGTGTATTGTGGTATAAGCTGTGAGTGGCAACATCACATAGCAAACAATATCCAGATGTCACAGAGTAAGCTGTGTGATTTGGCAGCTGACAGTATTTATGCCACTAAAAACTCAAAAACAATGCTTCATGCTTTTAAGCTAGTTTCTTCATCAGTTTATTACAAGCAGTAAAGCATTGTTGTTGATCGCAAACTAAAATTTAATTTCATTGTGTGCAAGACAGTTTTCCAAATTATTCATAATCGTTGATGAACCAAATACAAGTTATGCTTTACTTTGAACACTGATAAATGATCTTGCTATAAAAAGTAAAGCTTGGTTGCTGACTTCAAAAGAATTCTTCAGTGTTCTCATAACGGACTGCTTGTTGAACATTGTCATTGATTAGTTGTAAACCAGTTTCTCACTGAAATTATACTCATATCGACCTGATTATAATGTACACAATGTCAGATTTCATAACATGGATACGGGGTGGTCTGAATGTTTCACGACAAACAATTTACTCTTAAGCCTGAGGAGTTATTTTTTTTGTAAACAAGTATAAGCCTTCTTTATTATATCATTGTTTTAATTGATTTATAGGCTCAGTGTGTTATAAATTTGAACTCTAATATTACAATAATAAAGTTGTAGTCCAATTAGTACGTATGTTACACTAATAGCTATCATTGTGATTTTTTATTTAGCCCCATTACATACAGGCTTTACATTTATACAGAAAAAAATGTTGAATATTTTTATGCATAAGATTTGCACCAGTTGTAGTTATATGCTTCAAAAGTATTATAGTAAAATGTACGGTGCTTACAAAAATGTTCACTTTATTTAGGTTTTGTTTTTAGTATAGTATCGAAAAGCCCACATGAAGATTTGATGCAAATAAACTTTATTTAGAATTTTTTTCTTATTTGTTTCATGTTGTGTCACTTGTTCAAGAAAAGAAAATTTGAAATAATAAAATGCAGTAAAGGCATATTTCTTTCCATTTTGTTTTTTCTCTGCAACAAATGTGGAAGGTGCATACATTACTCGATTCCATCTTTCAGTCCATTACACACTGCTGAGTGGTGTATTTTAGGTCAGTCAGCTTCTTGAGTCATGCCACGTTGTATGCCATTGCCATCCAACCAAATACATAGGCAAAATCTATTTGTATGTCATTGCCATCTAACCAAATACATGGGCAGAATCTATTTGTATGCCATTGCCATCCAACAAAATACTTAGGCAGAATCTATTTGCATACATATAGAAATCTGCTTTCTTTTGTATCGTGTTCTTCTTTGGCATCTTCACTCCCAGCTTCAGTAACTACTATTCTGATGCAATCACCAGCAAAGGGTTTTGTTCACTCGACTTCGTTTCCAAGCAGTGTTTAATAATCTTTTCATTATAAGCATCTTACAACTGGAATAGTAGATAATGAACTACTTTTCATTCTTAAGTAAACAAATTTTGCATCTACTATTTTTCACTTTGCATTGATAATGAAGAATACAGTACAAAACTCATTTCAGACTTGGTTTGGTTGCTCTGTTTAACCAAATACCAATGATGCATCATAAGTACATGGTACCACTGACCCTATTACACAGTGGGCAGAAACCACAAGTTGGATCATAATGTACATTAAAGCAAATGAGGGTTGAAGGCCTTGAAGCAAAAATGTATTATTTAGTTGTATGCCCGAAATGTGCCAGATATAAACATAATATAACAATGTATCAAGAGTGCTAATAAAATCCTTGCATGTTCCTCAAACCACATGATTGCTACCACCTATTGTCTGTTTTCCATTTCACAAAGTTTGTATTTGCTACTACTTCTAAATTACATTGATTGCCATGAAACGTGACTCACATATTCACCAGATGATCCAGTTGGTCTTAAATGAAAATGGTGCTACTCTGACATCCGGTATTGTCACCATAATAACAATCTTGAAAATCGTATTGCCGTTCGACCTGAAATGAGAGGTTGACATGCGTTGTTTTTTTTTTTGTTTTTTTTTCAGCAGATGACTTCTTATGATGTCTCATTTGTCTTAAATGGTCATGGTTTTGACCTGTTCAATATGGCAACCACACTGAAAATCCTGTTATCACTACTTTCCCTGGTTGACTGGTCATATTGATCTTGTGCTTTCACCAAAATACATTTTGCGATGTGTAGTTGATACTAAATTAAAATGGTGTCAGTCTGACATCCAATATGGCACCCATCTTGAAAATCTCATCATTACTCAGCCAATATGAAAAGTCATTACAAAATGGTATATGCCAGAAGAATGTCTATTTGGTCCTAAATGAAAACGATGCAAAATTGACATCTAGTACATCTACCACAGCAGCTAATTTGAAAATCTTGTTATCACTAACAATATCAGAGACGGTTTCAACAATGGGCAGTCAAAAGGAAGAAATAGGCTTGAATTCCTGACAATATTTTCCAGTCAGTAAAGTGCCAGTCCCTTCATTTGAATAATGTTTAATTGAAGTACAAGCACAGATGAGAGAATTTTGAACCGATTGCTTATGGAAATAATTTGCTGACCACTGGTGTTGTTGGATACTTGTTATGTATTTACAACCCTCTGTACTTGAAAATGGCTTGCATTTTATTTACACATTGGGACCAAGGTTTAGAACCCTAATCAAGTTCTGTTATGTGGGTTGGTTGTTGTTATTTATAACTTACACAATTACCACCCCAGATACGAGTGAGATGTATGAATGTATGTGAAGTAACATAGACTGTCAAGATCATTTATATATTGCAGCCACTGCACAAAATAACACAGGAGGGCATGTCGTTTATCTGTTAGCACGTCTATTATCGCGACTACTTTACTATATAAATAATCGTCATGAAATATATCGAGGTCTAGGTTGTCTTGAACGAACTTAAGATTGCATTTCGTCCGAGATCCGTTAGGACAATTTTTTATTGCTACTACTCCTATATTCCTTGGAGGATTGCCACGAAACTTTACACATAATGAAAATGGTGCATTTCGAACATACAATATAACCACAGTGGCCAACTTGAAAATGTTTTTCCTGTTACCCCGCCTTAAGAAATTGTCATATCAACACAATTTCATGAATCTTGTTTATCCTAAATGATAAAACCTTCAATATTACCACTGTGGCGGTAATTTTGAAAATTCTTATTATTGCTGCTCCTCCTGGATGGATGATAATACTTTTGTCCAGAAAAGATTTCCAAATCAATAAGCAGCAACTGTTCCATGAAGACGGATTTTATCCACATAACAAGTAAAGTTAATTTGTGAATTTGGGACTCTTCTATTACGACAAAATTTGGCCCAAAAATGATTTCCAAATTAATAAGCAGTGACTGTTCGATGAAGAGGAATTTTGTCCACAGAACAGGTGAAGTTATTTTGTGGAGATGGGACTCTTCTATGAAGACAAATTTTGTTCTTAAAACAGATCTACAAGTCATTAACTCAGGACGGTTCTATTAAGACAACTTGTGTTATTAAAAACTGATACTTAACTAATTCATTACTATTCTAAAAGAGACAAATTTTGTCAATAGAACAGATGCACAATTCACAAAGCCGGTACTGTTCTATGAAGACAAATTCTTGTCTATAAAGCAGATCGACAATTCATGGAGCCAAGCTGTTCTATGAAAACAAATTTTGTCCATCAAACAGATACACAATTCAATAACTTGAGACTATTCAGTAAAGACTAATTTTGTCCATCAAACAGATATACAGTTCCCTAAGCAAGGAATGGTCTATGAACACAAACTTTGTCAACAGAACAGATACACAATTCAATAAGCCAGGCTGTTCTATGAAGACAAATTTTGTCCATCAAAACAGATTTCCAAATCAATAAACAGGAACTGTTCCATAAAGACAGATTTTGTCCACATAACATTTCTTTCATCGTATTTATTATATTCTGAATATAACCTTTACTTCTCATTTAGATTACATAAGTTATTAATTGATTATTAGTTAATTGACATAGAAAATTGTCGCCAGCATCAAGCATAAAACTTTCTTATGTCCTACGTCAGGGACGAATTTACTTTTTTTTCTCAAAAAAGGGCTCTGAATGTATGTATATATATATATATATATATATATATATATATATATATATATATATATATATGTAGAGAGAGAGAGAGAGAGAGAGAGAGAGAGAGAGAGAGAGAGAGAGAGAAATTTAAAAAAAGTAATCGCTAATAATTTGAGGAAGACGAAGCAGCACAACTGAACATAAACATGTAATACTTCAAGATAAAGCTATTCAAAACATATCAGGTGAAGTTATTTTGTGAATATGAGACTCTTCTGTGAAAACAAATTTTGTCCATAAAACAGATCTACAAATCATTAACTCAAGACTGTTCTAGTAAGACATATCATGTTTGTATAACTGAGACTCGGCTAATTCAGCAATGTTAATCAAGTTAAATTGTGCCAATATAACAGATGCAAAATTCACAAAGCCTGTACTGTTCTATGAAGACAAATTTTGTCAATAGAACAGATGCACAATTCACAAAGCCGGTACTGTTCTATGAAGACAAATTATGTCTATAAAGCAGATAGACTATTCATGGAACCAGGCTGTTCTATGAAGACAAATTTTGTCCATCAAAACCGATACACAATACAATAACTTGAGACTAATCAAGGAAAACAAATTTTGTCCATCAAACAGACATACAGTTCACTAAGCTAGGCCTGTTCTATGAAGACAAATTTTGTCAACAGAACAGATACACAATTCAGTAAGACAGGCTGTTCTATGAAGACTAATTTTGTCCATCAAAACAGATTTACAACTTAATCAATCAGGGCTGTTTTATAAAAAGCAAATTTTGTCAATAGAACAGATGCACAATTCACTACGCCTGGACCATTCTATGAAAACAAATTTTTGTCCATCAAGCAGATCTACATTTATTTCACTGAGACAGGCTTTTCTATCACGACAAATTTTGTCAATAATCTGAGTGTTCTTGTAAGACTAATTTGGACATAAAACAGATCAACTTTTCTCGGAGTTGGACTGTTCTCTGAAGACAAATTATATCCGTAAGACAGATTTTAAAAACACCAAGCAGTGACTCTTCTTAGAAAAACGATTTTATCCACAGAACAGGTGAAATTATTTCATGAATATTGGGCTGTTCAATGAAGATTGATTTTGTCCAAAATACAGATTTACAAACCACTAACCAGTGCCTCTTCTTTGAGAAACGATTTTATCCACAGAACAGGTGAAATTATTCCGTGTATATTGGACTGTTCTATGAAGACAGATTTGTCCAGAAACCAGATTTACAAATCACTAAGCAGTGACAAGTCTGTGAAGACAGGTTTTGTCCCCAGAACAGTTGAAGTAATTTCATGAATATGGGACTGTTCTATGAAAAACGATTTTGTTCGCAGAACAGGTGAAATTATTTAGTGAAAATGGGACTATTCTATGAACACAAATTCTGTTCAAAAAACAGATTTCATAAAATTTGCTTTACTTCAGATTTTATAAACAAAACAGATTGCCTTTCTCTTAGTTAGGACCGATCTATGAACTCAAATTTTATCATCCTAACAGAGATATTTTACCCACCAGGGCCTGTTTTATGAAGAAAACTCGTGTCCATAAAACAAATGTACATTTCATAAGCGCTTGTGTTTCTTAAGAAACATGCATGTCACTGAAGAGTGATAGTTTTACGTAAATACAAATTTGTTAAAGTATTAAGAATGTAATTTCAATAAGAGCGACTTTTCTAAATTATGGAAGGCAGAGCACGGAAGCATTATTTACCAATGAACAGATAAATCAATCGTACTGATACCTAATATCGAGATAATACCTTTTTAACCGGGGTCACGATTGTTTGGTGGAATACGTCACTGTTCTGTGCGTTCTGTTCAGAGACCTGTTTTGTCCAGTAATATACCTCGCCTTGCTTGGCGCAAAGCATTAAGAAATTAGTGTTAAGACTGGTCGGCCTGTTGTCAGATAATGTAACTGAGTGGGACATGATGCTGCATGTCTGCGGCAAGATGCCACAGTGCTAAACATCACAAGAAATTGCAACACTGCAGACATCGTTGCAATATGACTGGAAAATTGCTAATGCTGTGTTAAAATTTCCAAACACATAAACACTCACTGACAGAATATTGTCATGCAACAGTTGCTCTTGCAGATGCTTGCGCGGTAGCAACATACATTAGTTTTGTTTTGTTTTCTTGTTTTTCATTAAAGTGATTTGTTGCTATAATGCTTGCAACAAATGAACTGGAAATAAATGCCGGCACATGTGCAAATTCCCGTCTAAATCCAGCTTAAAGTGTGGCGCTTTCTCTGCTTTGAGTCTTTTCGGCATTTTGTTATCATCCGCAGTTAACTGTCAAAGTATCCGAGTTGATCTTGTCAGTATCATAACTTCTACACGTACATTGGTTTGATTTTATCGGGTTTCTAAGATAATTACCATAACAACGTCCGCTCCCAAATACATTTCATAACTGCTAAGCCTACATCTGAAATAAAGAGAAATATCATATTTTATACATAATTTATGCAAATTTAAACGTCACATGTAAATCCTGGACAAAACTTCATAATATTTCCCATGGTGTGAATCAAGAGCCAGTAATCTGAGCCAAATAAGCCTGGTCCGAATCAACCATGATTTGAATCAGCCATGGTCCTAATTGACCATGATCCGAATCAGCCATGGTTCGAATCGACCATGATCTGAATCAGTATGTTACCCTTCTCACAAGTATTCTGGATTTGTGTTTGTTTGTTTGTTTGTTAGTGGCTGGACAGTAAAAGGCACCGTACGATATGTCACACATTAAACTTTCGGATCAAAATCAAGTCTCATTACTCATTGTGCACTGTCGTTGAAATACCGAAATACATAAAGACAAAAAACGATAATGATCAAATTCTAAAGAATAAACTATTACCTTTAAATCATTGCCAATAACTAAGAATGCCAACATCTAACTTCTGTGCATTACTTAGACTTCATTCGCAGTTACTAGATCGGAAGTAATATTTGTGACCCAGTCCAGGTGCAATGGAACACAGATTTTACTTCCGGATCATCATCACTGTCTTATTACTCATTCTGCACTGGTGCCAAGATACTGACACATAACAATGCCAAAATCCTCATATTCGGAGGAATAAGCAATTATCTTTATCCCAGTACCAGGAATGCATAAATCTAACTCTTGTATCACCATCAAATCGAGAAAGGAGAAAAATGGTTAAGAATAGATTAGGACTACATTCGTTGCTGTTGAAGCGGAAGGGATTATTGTGAACCGAATCGAAACGTACGATTCCTGTGCATTATCGAAAATAGCAGGCAGGATAGGTTGGGACATTACTAGTACTTCAAGGCATTTTAACTGTGAAGTGTGCTATAGTGTTTATATAGAGTGCAGAGTATGAACATGGAGAGAAATGCTGGAGATAAACCATTCAAATGTGAAGTTTGTGATAAACTTTTTGGGCGGAATAGTTACTTGAGGAATCACATGATGACACATGCTGGAGACAAACCATTCAAATGTGAAGTTTGTCATAAAATCTTTGGACACAATGGTGTTTTAAAGAGGCATATGAGGGTTCATACTGGATATAAGCCATTCACTTGTGAAGTTTGTCATAAAGTATTTAGGCAGAGTGCTGCTTTGAAGATCCACATGTTCATTCATACTGGAGATAAACCATTCAAATGTGAAGTTTGTCATAAACTATTTAGGCAGAGTGCGACATTGAAGATGCACATGCCAATACATACTGGAGATAGACCATTCAAATGTGAAATTTGTGATAAAACATTTACACGGAGTAGTCATTTGAAAGAGCACATGTTTGTACATTCTGGAAAGAGAGATAAACCATTCAAATGTGAAATTTGTGATAAAACATTTACACAGAGTAGTCATTTTAAAGAGCACATGGGTGTACATTCTGGAGATAAACCATTTAAATGTGAAATTTGTAATAAAATATTTGGCCACAAGAGCTCTTGGAAGCAACACATGACGATGCATTCAGGAAGTAAGCCATTCAAATGTGAAGTTTGTGATAAATGTTTTGGGCGGAATATTTACTTGAAGAAACACATGATGACACATACTGGACAAAAAACATTCAAATGTGAAATTTGTAATCAAAAATTTGCCAACAGTAGCTCCTGGAAGCAACACATGACGATGCATTCAGGAGATAATCCATTTAAATGTGAAGTTTGTAATAAACCATTTTGGCGGCATATTTACTTGAAGAAGCACATGATGACACATACTGGAGAAAAACCATTCAAATGTGGAATTTGTGATCAAATGTATACTGAGAGTAGAGCTTTGAAGAAGCATATGACAATACATATATGAGATAAATGATTGAAATGTGACATTAGTAATATTTTGATTGTGCTGTACTTTCAAGATGAACTTTTTGTGATTTCAAGGGCCATAGTAGGATACTAGGTGACAGGGTTCTCAATAGATTTCAGAGTCAGTTGACCCGTGACCCCAAAATCTTGGGAGTCAAAATGAAAATCTCAAGAGTCAAAATTAAAATCTCGAGAGTCAATTCTGGATAGTTGTGAGCCCATAGCTGTGATTCCTTGTTATTGATGGAAACAAACAACGTTTAAGATTTATTGTCTTGTGCTGAATAATGAGCAATACCTGTTCAGTATTTTGTAAGAAATATACAATCTCATTTTTGTAAAAGTGTTTCTCTTTCTAACTATGTTACTGTGTGTATAATTTGTATATGAAATAGACAGAGGATTATCCTTTATTATATTTTCAACTTTTCAACATATTCTATTATTAACTGCTCAAATAAAAAATATGAACTATGAAGGTTATATATTATTCAAATATCAATGTTGTACATCACAGAATTGTCAGTTCACTTTTCCACTTGTCCTTAAATTTTCTAACACATTTCGGAGATTGACTTGTCTTCTCCTCAGAGCTGACAAATTTAAGAGAAATTCTGATACTAGTAAATTCGACAGCTGATTCAATAATCAGAAAAGTATCATTCTTTTCACAGGCTACACTCCTTCTATGCATATCGGAATAATGCAATTGTGGTTTTTACGTTTATATAGTGATGCAAACTCTTTGGAGTCTCAGGGTCAGAAAATTCATCCAGGTCGTTTCCAAGATAGAGACAGAAAAGAAAATACACTTCTTTGCGCCATTGTGATTTTAAAGTTCAGATTTATGCACTGAGTGTTATGTCTGTTTCATTTTTTCTGAATGATCCATTAATTAAAACATTCAAGGTTTTAAACATTTTGCCAATATATGCAAATTAATCGCCAATAAAACACAATCTCATGCAGAAAACTGCCATTAGCAAGAAGCCATATATTCACATTTTGTCTGATTATAATTTAAAGCACAATGAAACAAATGCCGATATTATATCAGAAATGAATCCAGTGCAGTCATAAATGATTCAGAACTTTTGAAGATCCCACTAAATGAAGCAACTTGCCAAGAAAACAAAGTTGATTCACTTTTGCTGACAATCAGCTTCACGAGCCGCCATAACGATATGCTCCTGTTCTGATCAGTTGATTGCAATTTGATGTCCAAACATACCAATACTGATATTTGATCAAACGTCAGTCCATTCATGTCATAATTGTTTCCTCTTCCACTATCAGAAACTTCAAACATAATATCAAAACAATCCAACCTAAGTCAGTTGAATGTAAACCTGACTTCAGCGAACTGCTAGCTCCACCCAGTTCATGTATATCTTCCATTGGTACAATATTATTGGCCGTCAAGGTTTAAACTATTGTCAAGCAGACGTCAATCAGTGCCTCCTAGAGTAAATTTGTTATGGACAGCATACTCTTGGTAAGAAACCAAGCTGGAAGTAAATCTAGAGTAATTAAGATTGATGTTCCAACTCAAATCTACGTGTGTCAAAAAGACGCGCAAGTCAAAATTTCCACGCATCAAAAATGGGTCCCTTTTAAATTCCATTCATCAAAACCCGAGGGTACACGTCTATTGAAAACCCAGGATGAACAAGTACTACATAATTGAGATAAACCATTCAGTTTTATGATAAAATGCATTGTAAGAGAATTCCTGTTAAAAAGAGGCATGATGAATACATACAGTCATTAAGCACTAAAGTTCATAGAATTGTGTTTGAATTTTTTCTTATAATTTTTAGTTAAATACTTTTAAGGCTGATTGGTTATGAACAATTCATTTTATATGGGATGTGGATGGTACTCAGAAGTAATGGACACAACGGTAACGGTGATGTCCCATTTCTGTCAGTTAAATATCCTGAAAAACGGTCATTGTGTGAAAAAATAACTTATACAGGTAATAAAAAGATTACATACTCTTTTGCCCAAAGACTTTGATGCAGTGTACATCAATATGGAATCAGTAAATAGTGAAAATGAAATGCCACTGATACTTATGAATAGTTTCTTTAGGAGCAAGGAGAAGTAGATTTTGTATCAAACTCAGAGCAATTTAAAATTAACTGTTTTTCTGGCCCCAAGATCTCAAAAACATCTGAAACTGGAGATAGAAATTGATATTTGGAGTTGGAGTTTTTACCCCACCAAGTATTTGGTCTCAAAAGTAGATCTTGCCTTCTTGTTGAGTTATTCTCTGCAGAGTAACAAACCTTGAGAGCTTGAGTCAGTTGATTTACTTGAGTAACGCGAAATGTTATGTCATTTTCATGCTCTTCAACGAGGAGGCTTGAAAAGGTGCTAGTATCTGTCAAGCATATCCAATGTCAATAATTATGACATCTGCAGGAGATATCAACACTGAACCAAAAAAAAGTTGACTTGTTTGGGATGAACTGCAAGAAATACTTTTAATAACTGAAGTGAAGAAATGAGAAACTGCTCATTTTGGAAAATTCAGGGGGAGCCAGCGAGGATTTTCATCAAAAGAAAAAGCATGGCAAGAAGTTTCAGTGAGATTATTGTGTACGTATTGTACTGTATACATGTATTTTCAGTATCAACATATGCCATAGATCGATGATCCTTAGCACTTTACCATATCGAAATTATAATATTTGCAGATTTAGCGATTTATTATAGAAAACTATACATTTTCACTTATTTCATATTGAAATACAGTAATTGCTTTATAACACAGACAGTAAAATACATAATCACTTTTCCAGTGGTCTCATTTGAATGTAAAAAGAAAAAGCTTCATTCTGATCTCTCGCACAAATTTTACCCGTTTTATTTTTGAACATTCTCATGTTAATAAAAAATATAAAAAATCATTTTTTCTGATAAGATGTGTGTATTTTTTTGGGGGGGGGGTAGGTGAATTTAATAACTTGCATCAGTTGTTGTTGTTGTAGGGTTTAGCGCCATTTTTCAGCACACGATAGGCTATACATGGTGGCCAGTATTAATGGTGGAGGAAGAACCCTTTATAAGAACCCTTTATAAACCTTTATAATTCCTCATTTTTCAGTTAGAGCACCTCAGTTTGATAGACTAACAACCAAGTAAAAAAAATATACCAATTTAAAGTAATGAGGTATGATGATATTGCCTTTTTTTTTAAAAAAATAAAAACAATTTCATTCACAATTTACCACTCTATTCAGTTATTTCTAGTACAGCACAGGTTGGCCTCAACATCCACAATGACAAGACCAAGATACTCAAGATCAGTTATGTTAGTAACAACCCAGACACACTGCATGGAAGTCCCCAGGAAGAGGTGGAGCCCTTCATGTACCTGGGCAGCATTATCAACCAGCAGGGTGGTACAGACGCAGACGTGAAGGCAAGGATCGGAAAGGCGAAAGCAGCTTTCATAGAGCTCAAGAACAAATGGAGCTGCAAAGAAATTTCCTTGACTACCAAGACCAGACTGTTCAACTCCAACATGAAGTCAGTCCTACTGTATGGAGCAGAGACCTGGAGAATCACAAAGTTGACTGTAAAGAGAGTTCAGACCTTCATCAACAACTGCCTAAGAAGAATTCTCCAGATCCGCTGGCCAGACACCATCAGCAATGCCAATCTGTGGCAGAGAACCTCTCAGCTTCTGGTAGAGGATGAGATCATGAAGAGAAGGTGGGGTTGGATAGGACACACCCTACATAAGCCATCAACCAGCATTACCAGATGGGCATTGAGGTGGAACCCTCAAGGCAAGCAGAGAAGGGGTCGACCAAGAAACACCTGGCGACATGACCTTGAGGCAGACATCTCTTGGCTGGGTCACACCTGGAGTCAGCTCGAGAGACTGGCACAGGACAGAAGTCTCTGGTGATCTTTTGTGGGCGGCCTATACCCCAGCAGGAGTGACAGGCATAACTAACTTAAATAATACTGCATTCTTTTGATTGGCTAAAAGTAAGTGACAATTTACATCTTAACATGCAAAACTTGTTTCTTTTTAAAAAACAAACCTTATGTACCTTGTAAAATGTACTGTGAAATTAAACGTATACTTTATAATTCCTCATTTTTCAGTTAGAGCACCTCAATCTCATGGACTACCAACCAAGTAAAAATAAAAAAGCCAATTTAAAGCAATGAGGTACGATTTATACAGTTATTTCTAGTATTTGAAAACAAAATGAATACAAAATATTACAGTGTTAATCTTTATTTAAAAAAATAGGCACACACACACACACACACACGTGTGGAGAAATATTATCAATCCACAGTGGAAATGATATCACTTCTTTGGTTAGTGCCCCTAACTAGTGTATTTAGATGCTACCAGATTTCAGGTGTTACCTATTATTGACAGGCCCAAGTTTATTTACTTCACACCCAATAAGGAAAACCATTGATGTTCATGTTTAGGAATGGAGACATTTTGCCAAAGAACAAAATTTGTCAACTTCAGGTTTTAAATTTTCATGAAAATCTAATTTAAATTAAAGTTGCCCTATATAAATATGTAACATTTTTTTAAATTGAATTTTCTAGTAAAGTTTAACAGACAAATTTACTTTTTAGCAATTTCCAGATCTGTATTATTACTCAAAACTAATTACAGTTATTTCAAGTGTTTATCATGATTAATAGAATCACATTTAAACTTAAGTTTTGTGCATTTTTGATAGTTGGCTATTTTGAACTTCCTTGTGTTTATGTTACAGTGGTGTCAGATAAAAGCCTCTGTTATATTCATGGATCAAATTCCTTAAACTTTGCAGCATTATTTCAGACACATTTATTTTATTACAGATGGAAGTTTTTTTCCATTCAGGAGAAATTTTCTAACCCTGTTAGGAATCAGGTCACAATTAGTACTTCCAGTTCAGTACCCACGAATATAGTCCTAGTCTATTTTTAGAGCACTTTTTCCTCTCTCATTTTGTTGGTGATACAAGAGTTAAATTTAGTCATTCCTGGTATTGAAAGTTATTTATTTATTCTTTAGAAAATGAACTTATGGCATAGTTGTCTGTGTCTATTTTGGTGAGTAATAAGGTCTTGGTGATGAACCGGAAATGCAATCTGTGTTCCATTGCATGTTGGTTTGTTCACAATCCAGTCTCTCAAAGAAATGCCAGTGAACCTTTGACAAGAACTTCACTGTGAAGTCATCATTGAAGGTATTTTGGATTAATATATGAGTTGTATTGATTGGTACCCAATGGAAAGTTCAATACTGATAAACAAATGCATTGGCTCCAGCTTGGAACAGTGGTAACAATACAGCTATAGATTCTGATCATATAAAAATTCATTATCTTAGGTCATTGCCCACATCAAACCACATCTGTAAAGAGGACACAAATTTTATATTGCAATTTGTCTCATGTTTGAACCCCAGGTACAGCATAACAATAAATTTGATCAGATGAGATTAATTTGGTACAACCCATATAGGTGAAATCTTCATATCTGGTGTTTTGTGATGGACGACCAGGTAGAAGTGCTAACTTAAAATCTGAAGACAAAAATCCATAAAGAGCAAAAGGCCAAATTTTAGGGGTTTATGTCTCTATAAATATCTGAGATATTTAAAGTCTGAGCTCAGCTTCAAATTCCCAAGACCACAAATATGTAGCACAGTAAATTTGTGCCTAATATCAATATAATATGAAAAGTTAAAGGCACCTGAAAACTCTTCATTGTAAGCTGATGACTTTGTAAGTGAAAACTATGCTACCCCTTGCCACTTCAACTGGCTAGAATTTATAAGCAACTGGAAATTTTGTACTGAAAATTTGCATGCATTTATCATTGACATAGATGTACACCTGGAGAAAACTTCAAGTTAATCAGAGATGATAGCCCCGGGATCTCTGGGTAATTTTTCATGGAATAACCATCTTGCGTGATGCCAACAATAACTGCCATCTTTAGGCTCATGTGCTGCATCATCTGTTTTTAGAAAGCATCTCTTGATTTTGGCCCCCACAAGTAAAATTTACAGTGTTTCATGAAATTATTTTGTCATGTAAGACATGGATCCCTTTAACCTCTGCAATCTTGAGTTGGACTGTTCGACCACTTGGTAATTTAATTTACAATACTGTGGATATGCCTTCAACTTGTAACTTGGACCACATGCTGTAAATATAGAGAAAAGGAGATCCTTAAATTAAGTAAACTCCAGATTATTAAATATAGAATGGACTGCAAAGTTAAGATTACACTCTTTGTTCTCTGTTTTCATATAAAAACAATAGTGAAACTTCGGAAAAAAAGATATTAATTCTGATTGGAATTTTCCGCAAACTTAGAGCAGTTTGTGTGTGCGTGTGTGTGTGTGTGTGATTTGGATATTTATCGTAGTTTTAATAATTTTTGTCATATTGCTATGATATTGATAGTGTGGCAGTTTATAGTGATGTCTGACACTGGGTCATCATGCCGCAGACATAGCATAATGTACCACTCAGTCACATTATCTTAACACCAGGCCAAATGAATACTACTACTAACCTCTTGATGCTGAGTGCCAAGTGAGGCAGCTGCTGGTACCATTTTTATATGTCTTTGGTATGAAGTGTAGTTTGAAGTGTACAGACAAAAGTAATGCTATAACAGGATGGATAGCATGGAATGTTGCATAGGAATTAATTAAACCAAACTTCATATAAATACATATACCTGTATGATTTCTAAAATTCAAACTGTCCACTAGGAATGATGTGTCCTTGAAAAATACTGGATCCCTATTAAGGCTTTAAACATGGAGAGAGCAGGCAAAAAATCACACACATATACTATTTCTGAATGATGGCTTCAAAATTATAATTGCTAATTAGCATATAGAGTATATGCATTTCCAGCATTTCTTTCTTCACTGCTTAACTATAAATGGTAGAGAAAAAGACTGAATATTATAACCTTTGACACTGATCCATGTTGCATGGTATAAAAGATCAAGGAATTTATCCACAACACCATCCATATTCCCACACGCTAAATTTGTTTCAGTCTGTAATTAATATGTTCAGCAAAGAAGAGATTATTGAATAGTCGTTGTTCAAGGTATTATTAAGATATATCCATTAGCTGAACAATGATTGAAAAACTTTTATATCTTGTCACATACTCAAAGAAGAAACGAAAGACCTAAGTTTATAACAGCCAATCATGCAACTAACCTTTCCTAAATCTGGTCCTTAGGAGGGTGAATGCAACATCTGGTGATTCATGCACTTTCATAACCTGGCACCCGTATCAAATTCCTATAAATTAAAATAAGATACTTAAATATTTTCTTGACAAAATCATGGTGTATCAGTACATAAACAAACTAAAACATGTACATGCAAGTGATTCGGTTTAAAAATATTTGTATTAATGCAATACCAGTTTAGAAGAAATGTCGGCTCAAAACAATTAAGGATTAACTGACAGTTATAGATAAACTTGGTAGCCTTTTGGGCAAATAAGACCGCATCAAACTGGAGTTTGTTGACATCAATATGCAGTTAATTTAATGCCATTAAGACAATCTTTGGGCAAAATATACTTTGTTACATGATTCAATTTTTTTTCTGAAAATATCTTACTTATGCTTACCATGTGGTCAAAACAGTGTAAATGCTCCTGGCAGCAGATGCAGATATCCCTTGGCAAATTTGGAGCAAATGTCCTTCAGTCTAGACCCTTTCTTATCTGTAACAAATGTTCCTCTCTTTCTAATCTGTGGAAGCTGAGGAAAATATGTCAGGTCATCGATATCTGCTTCATTTGGTAATTCTGATGGGCAGGGTTTTTTAACAAACGGATCAAAAACTTTTTTTAAATATGGAAGGCTCTCTTTCAGAGTGTCAAACGGAAATTCTCCTTCAAATTTGAAAGAAGGTTGAAAAATACTGGTACTTCTTTCTATGTTCTGGAAAGAGTGGTGTCATCTTCAAGGATAGATCCATATTTTGCCAAAGAACAATTCTGAAAATCCAATAAATCTTCAGATGGAGCTAAAAACCTACAAAAATGGTTTGAGGAAGCCAAAGCTTTAATCAGCTCCCTCCAATATCATTAGCTACAATTCTGTCACCTCTGTTGATGCAGTCATCTAGTATAACTTTTAAGAAAGAAAATAATTCAGAACTTTGATTTTCTTCTGGAATGGTTTGAAGGAGGTTCCCTTTCTGCTCCAAACTAATTCTCCTTGATGTAAAGTAATTTTTATGAAAGACAGCAATTCAGAACTTTGATGTAAAGTCAAGCAGGAAAGATCTCACTGTCCTTGAAAAAGTGTCCACTCCTTGGCTCTGTTAAATAAAGAAACAGTAATAGATTGGCCCCATTTCAGTGATAAAATGAAGGGGGAGGCAAAGAACATGATATCAAAAAGGAATAAACATTTGTCACTCAGGAATTAGAACCACCAAGGAGATCATTGGATTTAAAATATCTTTTACAAAACTTACTTTGCTATTAAAGTTGAGGTACATAATGATCCTTAACCCCCTAAAGTCTTATATACTGACATGTGCACAAATAGAATCAAGCTTCATTTGTCTTGTATAGCGATAATCATGAACTTGCAGTGCAAATCAATATTGGCTTTTGAAACATTAGTGTCAATGAAACCATACAAATGTTCATTATCAAAATTATAAGAAATGATACTCATTCATTTGGCTAAAGTGAAGAAAGTGACCGAACAAAAATCATGTGGGTTAATATTTGTTACATTATTTATTATAATCTTTGTATGTTATAATATATAGCTGACACTATCATTCAATACCGGGTTGCAACAAATCATGCCAATAATTTACTCTGACAATGACCACAAATAACTTTTTAACAATTATTTTCAGATGATTATTTGTGGAGACAATATTAAGTAATAAGTGAACTAGTGCTCAGATGGTGTCATCTTTGACATCCAATCACACTGACCTAATATGTTTCATACTGACCTCAAATGGTATTTTACCAGGCCTAATACAACACATTCTCACCAATAACAATGCAAGATATTTTTCACAGATGGATGTCCCTTCCCAAGTATCTTGCAAATGAATAAACATCAATAAATGGAAACATACTCTCATATTATTACCTGTCTGCATCTCTTGTATCATATGGCTTGTCAACGGTGTTACTTAATGACAGTATATTTTGCCAAGACACAAGTTCCTTTCGGAATGACACTTACATTGCATCCATTACTACAGTGTCTGGATCTGGGCCACAGTGGGGGCATACATAGGCACTGGAATAATCTACTTCAAGCAGATCCAAAAAGCTGTACCATGATGGTTTGAAATCACCATAACCGAGTTTTCCCTGAATGTCATGTCCAGCATCTGTGTATATCTTACACAGGACAATGTATTCTGTGAAGATTGTTAACCTGCGTAAAATAAAATTTTAAACAAATATTCATGTATCAATTAAAGAGGAATGATTAAAATAGTATCATTAATTATAAAGAGAGAGCAAAGGACAAGATTTTAGCCCATAATTTTTCTTTCATCCAGTTTGTAAGTTTTGCAATTCTTCAATTGCAATATGAAAAATAATCCAAGTGCATACTGACTAGCCAAAGTTCCGATGTGATAACCCTGTCTACACCTTGGCAGATCAGAATTATAATGGTCCTTTGTCCTAGTAACATCTATTGGATTTCATGAGTTGCTTCCCTTAGTATGTAATGCCAATAAACCAAAAGCGTGGTGTACATCAGCCAAAAATATTGGGGGCAATCGATTTAAAAAGGATACTTTTAAGTTTAACATTGAAAGTATGACTGTGTACCAGAGGGAAGATATTACAGGTGTATTTGAGTGAAAGGTACTTGTGCAAACACAGACCGGCACTGAAAAATTGCTTATTTATCAACCCATGGAAGTTGTGTGCTCCCATTGTCTCAATTATGTAAGAACAGTGTTAAAATTTGAACAACTTAATTTTGATTGGATGCAATGGCTTGCTGCCACATCCATTGAAATTCACAGACCTGAAGCACATAAATATTTGCTCAATATGCCAAATTGTAGATAGAGCTATCATATAGGAACTTTGGCTAGGTCTGATGAATCCAAGTGTAACAACTACAATATTGTACAAATTTAGATGCATTTTTGTAATAATTGCTAATATTACTACAGAACATTGAGACAAATGCATTTTTCCCCAAGACTGACGTTTAAACTGGATACTTCAAAAATACTTCTTGTTATTCATCTGCTTCAGAAATGAACATGGAATTAATACAGTTTCTGGCACAAAGTATGAGCAGCACCTATAATTCTGTGGATATGCCAACAATTAAAGATTATATCAAACATGACCCAGAACAGAGGTAGTTAATAACAATGATAATATCTTAAGCATACACATGCAGTTCAATAAAGCACATGATGAAGAGGACTTTCATAAATTTAATACAGTAACATGACCTCATTAACAAAGCTGCTGTGGCTGAAAAAGAGAAACCTAATTACAAGGAAAAGAACAATAATGTGAATCTTTTAAATTAATACTCGGACAATACAATATGCTTACTTTCTAGTTAAGATGTAATACATGAATCTTCTAAGGACTTCATGACACGTGATATATCTACCCATATTTAACATACACTGCTCTAGGCCATCCAAATGAAAAGTTTTCTCACATTCCATGCATGTCTTGGAGAAGACTGAAAATAAAATAACACATAACTATGTTACATTTCAATAAATACAGGAATCATTGGAGACATGTAAAATTTTCATGTATTATTTACAGTGGTAGTGGAAAATATAACAGGCTTACGGACTATATCAGTAACTAATGATAATGCATTCTCAATTTTTACTCTTTATGAAGTGTACATATAATCTTTCCATATATCTGTACTCACATTTCATATTACAAACTTTCTCTGAAAATATGAACTGTTGCACATGACACACAATTCATTTTCTTGCTCAAAATCATAATAATTTAATTTGCGTGTATAATAAAGCTTTTGTCATCAAAACAGATAAAAAAGCATTCCAGCAGTTCTGAGTTATTTAAAGTAAGATTATGCTGTACTGAAAGCAGCTAATTCAAGCATCAGGACTGCATTTAGGATTGGATTAATTTAGGCACTGTCAAGCCAGAAAAAAAATGGGGTCTAATCAGGAGGAAGAAGCAAAACAAAGGGTGGGGTGGGGAATCTGGTCATAGTTTTGTCCTCTCATTGTGCCATAAAAAATTAACTAAAGATGAAAGCGGAACAAAAGTAACTGATTTTGTTTATTTCAATGGTATAAAAATAGGAAAATCAATTGTCTATCATTAGCTCATCTTTTAAAGCATTTGGGACCTTTCTTCATACGTACCCTTAAAATACTGCATTTGTACCTTACAGTCAATCACTCATATGCCCAGAAGTAGCTTTTGAAA
Organism: Megalonaias nervosa; assembly: GCA_016617855.1. Lineage (NCBI taxonomy): Eukaryota > Metazoa > Mollusca > Bivalvia > Unionida > Unionidae > Megalonaias > Megalonaias nervosa. The sequence continues at coordinate 28,427 of JAECUM010045683.1, forward strand.
TGGCACTAAATGTTTCAGCTTAACTGTCACATGAAAGTACAATTAAATTTCAATTTAGTAATTCAAGTTTACTTACTTTTAGCACTTAATATCTGGTGGACACCAAATATGTTGGCCTGTATATAGTTGCTGGTCTCCTGCAGTCTACCAGAGCAAACATAACACAGCTGGTTATCAGAAACCAAGATGACATATTCACCATCGTATATGAATCTCTCTGAGAATGGTTTCTTATTCTCATCTTGCATTAGAATGGAGAAATGAAATGGTATTTTCCTCTTTGATAAACATTTGGTTTCGTACAATGATGGACATGTGCTCCTACGTGTCTGACACAGTTCTGCATGAAGGGAAGAAAATTTCTGAAGGTGTATGCACTTGACTTGCAGAGGTCAATCATTTCGTTTCTTTAGAGACATCAGTTACACCATGACAATGTTATGTAATAATACTGAACAGCCCCTTCCTTACTTCTATTATTTTCTATAAAAAAAAAAAAGAAAGTTCATATATATTTAAATTCATTGCATTTGAATATTCGACATTTTTTGGTTCAGACCATTTTTCCCTGTCTTTTTAAAAAAGATATATTTGGTACCTACTTATGTGCATTGAGGAAGGGAAAATATTGTTATCTCAGAAGGTTTATTGTATCTTTAAATTCAAGGTTTGTAACAGACACAATCAATGAAACCGTTAATCCGAATGTGGATATGTGA
>JAECUM010045684.1:0-29976 GCA_016617855.1 Megalonaias nervosa
TATATATATATATATATTCCTTGGTGCGATAATCGTTTATTTCGATCACCTTGTTTAGGTAGAGACAGTCATAATACTGTAATGGTAATGACAAGCTACCCGTTAAATAGAGCTAACAAACCTCTTGACACATGCAACCAGGAGTGTTTTCTTCAGTCAAACGTTGTCATGCTAAATCTAAATGTAATTTATCTCAAACAGTTTAATGTATTTATTTCTGGTGTTATAATATGACAGCAATTGGCAGAGAGGAGGAAATGGGCATTCGTGTAGATGTATGTCGAAACAAAAGACCCCTTTATTCTCATTCTTTCTGTCTATTTCATCTAATAAAGACTGGGCACCTGCCATTCTCTCGGAATCGCGAAACTGCTAAATGCGTATGAACAATGCTGTTTAATATGATGATTGTTACATTGACGTGGTCGACGGAAATGATTTATCTTTCAAAATGGGACAAAATGTACAGGAATGGATACGCAAGTTACTCAAACTAAAGTATAATGGTGAAATAGAAGAAAATGGAATAAAGCATGGTAATAATTTGAGACAAAGTGATACAGTGAACATTATACATTGTACAAGAATGCAAGAGCTCGTGCCTGTAAATGCATTTAGCTCAACGTTGCCTTTTCAATTTCGTAGTAACGAAGATGACAAATCTTTTACCTGTTCTGGTGATACATGCAGTGGTCGGTTCATTAGTATCCATGTGACCGTTTCCTGGCAACTGGGCTGAGTAAGGGAACCCTCGTAGGTGATGAAAAAGTCTGACTTTGGTATCATGTTGCGAATCGAAAATGAGCTGATATTCCTTGATGAACCTGCAAAACAATAGATAATCCATCTGTGGTTATGCATCACTGTAATATGCTATAAATAGCTATAATCAAGAAAAAACCAACACTCAAATGGATGTGACTAAAAGTAAAGTAAACCCTACGAAATTGCCCCAGAATTTAACGGAGATTAAGGTGGCAGGGTACAGTTTCGTAAATTGGCCCCTGGCAAATTTCTTAACTTAATACTATGATGTGACTTTTTCAGCTATTATTGTTTACTAATTAAAGATATGACTATATTTGTGAACTAGGTGTTTCGGGCTTGTGTTGTTCTTGAAATTGATGTCAGGCATGTACACCTTCCATAGTTATTCTGCAGTATGTTGATAGTGAAATACCAATAGTCGGCTAGGAAGAAGAGCTAGCCTCCCATAGCAGTAAACACATGGGTTTGGGGCAAGTAGAATATCTAAAAAAACGGCTTGGATGACAACTATTTTCAATTGCATCAGTCTGTTTAGTACACACTGTCTTGCAGAATTGTCGTCTAGGAAAAGGGCTTGTGTTTGCACTGTGAGCATCACATAGTGTCAAAAATGACCTTCGGACATGAAAATTGCAGGTATAAATTTGGGGTTGGGGTGCATAAACGTCTTCTGCTATGAACTGCCATTGACTTCTCAGGTCAAGTGGATAATATTCTTATGCTTTGTTTTAATATAGGTATCTAAAATTATGGACCTTTTTACCTCACTTGTGTATTTGATTTTTTATGATTTTTTTTATACTAGGTCGCTGATTGCGGCATTAAATTTGTACATGAAAACTGGCCCCTGCCCCCTTAAATTATCCCGGAACATTAAAAGATAACATTGGCTTGGACTAAAAGTAGTACTAAAATTACAAAAATGTCCCGGACTCTAGCGGAGACTGAGAAAATCTGGAACATTAAAATTCAAATAACGGAGACTAAAAGTGGCACTAAAATTCCGAAGTTGTTTCGGACAGTAACCGACACTGAAAATTATCCGGACTTATTTATTTCTTTTAAAAATGATCAAGACTAAATGCATTAAAAAAAAAAAAAAAAAAAATGTGGATACTAAAAGAAGTACTAAAATTACCGAATTGCCCCAGAAAAGTCCTGGTAATTTTTATATATATATTTTTGATTTTTTTTTTTCTCCTTGATTATAGCTATTTAAAGCATCATTACAGTGACACAAATTTAAGAAAACACCGTCAACATAATTTGAGTTCATGGTAATACTTATATATAAATCTCGGATACAAGAATGCAACAGATACCTAGAATGCACGGCGTTATGGGTAGCATGTATGCCATTTGAGGTCAGCCACGTCTAGCAATGTTACTATATAGCTCAAATTGAGTCGGCCACTTGTAAAACTGTTACCGCCTGACACCAAAGTGTGGTTCCCATGTTAAACCTATGGAGAAATTTAACATGGGATTCGCCCTTGTCCCCAAATGTCCCTTTCATGTTAAATCCTCTTGTCTCCCAAGTGTCCCCTCCATATTCAATATCTCTTGTCCCCAGATTCGTAAGCCCATCTTCTTGTCCCCTGATTTGTCCTCCCATGTTATATTCCCATTGTCCCCCAAACGTCCCTTCCACATTTAATTCCCCTTTTTCCCCAGTAGCCCTCAAGTGTCTCATATTTCTACTCTCCTTCCACCTCAGTGTTCAAATTGAAGTAATCGTCGTTTTATTAAGAAAGGACACTGCTTGCATAGTTCTAATAATGCATAGTTCTTGAAAAGCCAAGTTATACCTGTCGAATATCAGTGCGTCTATGAATGAAGACAACTTTAAAGTATCAATCTTGAACATACTTAGAAACTATTTATATGCATGATACATGATGAATATGTGTAAAGATTTCTAGAGGGCGTGCATGATACATGATGAATATGTGTAAAGATTTCTAGAGTGCGTAATGTTCTCGATAGTCTTGTTATATCATTGGTAGCACTGACTGCATCTTATAATTCATATCATAACATTGTGCTATCATCCGTGTATATTATAACCATTCTTACGGTTAGAAGTGCATTCACATATTTCTTAATCATTTCAACTGCATTATTTGGTAATTATATCAAGGATTTGCACTGATTAGAACGTAACCATGTGATCAGGTTAAGCTTCGTTTAAATCTGTGTGGCGGAGAACGTTTCTAAAACTGCACTATGAGAAACCCCGAACTAGTATTTACATGCAGAATGAGGACTCAACCAATACTAAAACAAAAGCAAAATGAAATTAAAAGAATGAATACAATTATTTAAAGTCATTATTGTAAGAGTTTTTCCCCATGTTATTGTGGTAGAAGCTGTCACTGGAAGAATCAAACTGCAAGTAAAGCCCAGAAAGTGTATTTCATAGCTGTATGATTCAGGAACTGACATTTTACATCGTGATAAACGCAGAAGAAGCCACATTCAGCTCTTTAGTTAATCAGTAGGTGAGCTCTATTGTAATCAAATACAATTTAAGTTGATTACTTCCTCTAAAATCTAGCATTCATAAAACGTATTCACTTGAGTACGTACTCAGACAAAATGATGTCCCTCTTACATTTTCATTAGGTCAAATTTAATTTAACTGTTTCAATGATACGTTTCCGCATAACTAACTTGTTTCAAAAGGTGGGCTTAATATATTATAGCTAACAACACGTAGGCTTAATGTAATAAATGTATCGTAACTAGCAAAACGTAGGCTTAATGTAATAAATATATCCTAGCTAACAAAATGTATGCTTAATGTAATAAATATATCGTAGCTTAATGTTATCAATATATCGTAGCTAACAAAGCGTAGGCTTAATGTAATAATTAGATCGTAGCTTACAAAACGAAGGTTTAATGTAATGGCTATATCATAGCTAACAAAACACATCCTTAATGTATTATATCGTAGCTCACGAAAGTAGGCTTAATGAAATTATTCTCTCGAACTTTACGAAAATAGGCTTAATGTAATTGTTATATAGTAGCTTACAAAAGTACTCTTAACGTAATTAATATATTGTAGCTTACAAATGTAGGCTTAATGTAATTATTATATCCTAGCTTGCAAAAGTAGTCTTAAAGTAATTATTATCGTACCTTGCAAATATAGGCTTAATGTAACCTTACTATATCGTAGCTTACAAAACGTAATGCAGTTATGATACGATATCTAATAAAAAGCAATCTCCACGATTTTGTTGATTATTAACATGCAAGTATGTATATTCACTACGATTATTGTAAGTGTTTTCTAAGTAAGTATGATTCGGCAATAATTCGTGCCAGGCAAGTCTGTTATTTATGATAAACGTGAAGAAAAAATCTAAAAGAAAGACAAATTTATTCCCGTTCTCATTTTCCAAATTACATGCTATTACCTCTGTGTTTACATACATGATGTTTTACAGCAGGCTGAGTGCTTACATCCCAAAGTTCTGAATCAATAGTTTTATTGCTATTTTAATTACTGTCTTTTTTAACAATTAAACTATTAGGGTTAAAACAAAAGCGATGAAGATAAAGCATATGTTATTATGGAGGTAGTGTTTTTTAGAAATGAGAAACCAAATGTCTAAGATAAATATCCGCATACCTTTTTTCAGATGTATGATTCTGGCAGCATTTACAATAGATTCAAATTCTTCGTTTCCTTTATCGACGAGCTGAGTAAAAGACAAAGCAAGAAAAAGCGTGCTTGTAAGTGAAGAATAATATTTGATGACACATCCCCGAGCATTTTGTGAAGTATTTTTGGCATGTTAGATCTACGTATCCCAAAGTATTGTAAACCATTTAAACCTGTTTATCTCAAACCACTTAAACCAAATTATCTCAAACCATTTAAACTAACGTGTCTCATACCATTTAAACCAAAATATCTCAAACCATCTTTTCAAGATACTGTATAATCATACAAATAGTGCATATTTGTTAATAGAAAGGTACAATATTCATATATATCAAACTACTGAAAAGCAGTGTCCAACTCACGATCATATTTTTATGAACAATTTAAGTACGCTTCAGGCAAAAAGCAATCGCATTGATAGGTATTTTTTCCATTATTCAGATCTAATTAAATTTCCATGCCTGATATGCATTCGCATTTCCATGACTGGAATGTGAAGATTCAAAACGAACACTTCAAAAAATACCAAGAAATTTTATCAAGAAAATGTTTAATGTTTAAGAGATAATGTGCTCGAAGCAAAGTGAAGATAATAGCCAACTGATGTTATTTCGGTTTTAATATTTACCAAAACATCCCTACGTTTTTCCTTTGCCAAAAGCTTTTGCCGATCACATACTTACATTCAGATTACAAATACCTTTTGTCTCATTTTCAAAATGTTGTTGCTTTCTCTGATCATTCGAAGGACTCATCCGTCAAGTTAGCACATGAATGATTAAGAGAGTCCAAAGACATGTGAAACAAAATTAAACCATCACGAAGGAAGGTGGGTTGTCTCTTTCCGTGCTGACGAGTTTATTTGAGGACGACTTTTAATCAGATTTGTTCTAATGATTTCGGAAAAACTAAACCAACTTGCCACAAAGGCATGTAGATCTTTGCGATGAAATACCACAGGCTTAATTAAAATAGTTCCACGCCTTGCTAACTGACATAGAAAGCACTCACGCCGTCATTCCATCATAGCCATGGGAGAAAACATTATTACTGAACACTCGTCAAGTTCTAATATTTTGCACTGGTTCAAACCTCATCAGATAGGGATTTTGAATTCAGTAACTTAAATAAAATTCCAGAAGCTCCCGAATACAAAAAGGATGCAATTAGCTAATACTAACACTAGGAAGAAAGTCGATACAAAAGGATTGGTTTTGTAAATTACTGGTCAAAGATGTCCTCTTGAACGTCATAATTATTATGTCTTTAAATAGTTCTATCTCGCTATATACCAACACATTACATCAGAATTTGTTTCCGTTTCTAGAGCATTTTTAAATAGAAAAATACACGCAAACAGCTTCTTCAGCGGACGAAGAGGGTGTAAATAATGTTTCTTACTGTCACCTCAGCACAAATTTATTCACTCAAAACAAAGGAGCACAAGCGTGGTAAGAAGTAGAAACCACATATGCCGGTTATACTTCGCTGAGTTCTCTTTCTGTGCTAGCAATCAACATATGAGCCAATCAATTGTCAGATCGATGCAATTGAAGAAGGTAAGCCATGGAAATGTGATATTATATATGTGGCATTATTTCTAACTAAACGATGAAACGTTTACCGGGACCATTTCTTCATAATTTCTTCATGATTCATAAAGCGATGCTTCAAGATTCTCCTTGTACCAATTTCTTATTAGTACAGAGAATTCTATAAAGAACATTTTATTAACATTTTGAAGGCCTGTATCGTCCATAATTACAAAAGGGAGGTATATAATTTTTATTTGAAATGGATTTATCAATTCTCTCCAGATAAATACACTATACAATATATTTTGAAATGTGTTATCTTTCCAAAGAGTAAATAGATTATCAGAGATTTATTTCCTTAAATTTGTAATGCCATTTTCTAGTTAATGGTAGAGCATCAAGAAACATATAGAATTCGTAAAAAGGAATACGAATATCAAATTAATATAATTTACATAAACCAGAGTCCGTTAAAATTTTAACATTGTCTTTAATTAAATTTTATCCAATAGTTGAAACAATAAAACATATTAAGACAGATTACGTTCATCTGATTAGAAACTACTGATTCAAACTGAAAGTTTACATGCATGCACCTATTATTATAGTGTTTTAAATCTTTTAGAATTGTTATATTTAGTTCATTTAATTGCTTACCATTACGCCGTTAAATAAAAGATACATGACAACAATAAACGAAGAATAACGTAATGAAAATTGCACAATATGGGTGTCTGGAAAACTATGTGGCAAATATGCGATAATAACTGTTCATTAAGGTACATGTCAGTGAGTATTAAAATGATAATGCCATTTCATTTAGGTATATTGTGACTGGTATTAAAAAGACAATATCCTGTCATTTAGGTACATTGTGACTGGTATTAAAAAGACAATATCCTGTCATTTAGGTATATATGAACGGGTATAAAAGAGATAATGCCATTTTGTTAGGTACGTGTCAACAGGTATTAAAAGGTCAATATCATTTCATGTAGGAACATGTCAACAGTTATTAAAAAGTCAATATCATTTCATGTAGGAACATGTCAACAGGTATTAAAAAGTCAATATCATTTCATGTAGGTACATGGCAACAGTTATTAAAAAGTCAGTATCATTTCATGTAGGAACCTGTCAACAGGTATTAAAAAGTCAATATCATTTCATGTAGGAACATGTCAGCAGGTACAAAAAAGTCAATATTGTTTCATGTAGGTACACGTCAACAGGTATTAAAAGGTCAATATCATTTCATGTAGGTACACGTCAACAGGTATTAAAAAGTCAATATCATTTCATGTAGGTACACGTCAACAGGTATTAAAAGATCAATATCATTTCATGTAGGTACACGTCAACAGGTATTAAAAGGTCAATATCATTTCATGTAGGTACACGTCAACAGGTATTAAAAAGTCAATATCATTTCATGTAGGTACACGTCAACAGGTATTAAAAGATCAATATCATTGCATGTAGGTGCACGTCAACAGGTATTAAAAGGTCAGTATCGTTTCATGTAGGTACACGTCAACAGGTATTAAAAGGTCAATATCATTTCATGTAGGTACACGTCAACAGGTATTAAAAAGTCAATATCATTTCATGTAGGTACACGTCAACAGGTATTAAAAGATCAATATCATTTCATGTAGGTACACGTCAACAGGTATTAAAAAGTCAATATCATTTCATGTAGGTACACGTCAACAGGTATTAAAAGATCAATATCATTTCATGTAGGTGCACGTCAACAGGTATTAAAAGTCAGTATCGTTTCATGTAGGTACACGTCAACAGGTATTAAAAGGTCCATATCATTTCATGTAGGTACACGTCAACAGGTATTAAAAGGTCAATATCATTTCATGTAGGTGCACGTCAACAGGTATTAAAAGGTCAATATCGTTTCATGTAGGTGCATGTTAACAGGTATTAAAAGGTCAATATCAATTCATGTAGGTACACGTCAACAGGTATTAAAATAATAATCAATGCTCCGAATATACATGTATCCGATAAATCAAGCATCAATTTATTAAGTTCTAACATTGCTTTTCTTCTGTTTACTGTCACTTAACAGAAACTAAAGACGGTACTTACTATTCCTAAAACGGAAAATACGGCTAAACCATGCGTGGAAAATAGTGCCTCTGTGTAATTTTTGTACAAATCAGAATTGTATCCAATTATCTGAATCTGAAAAATTAAATAATATAATAATAATAATAATAATAATAATAATAATAATAATAAAATCAATCTTCAACATCATAAAATAACAAATTAAAAGCGAGGCACATAATTGTGCCAGGAAGTATTACTTTTACTTTTGTATCCAATATATAGATGAGTTTTGCATTGATGCAGCATTGCAGAGACCTTGATGCGTTGCACAAATTTACGTTTCTTTCGTTCTAAAAGCTCTTGCTTAAAGTTAAAAACTGATAAATTTTAACTTGTTAGTTATCTTCTGTTCTTGATTGTAGACAATTATTGAAACAGATACATAAAATATTGTCTTTAGTTAAATGAAAGATTAAGTATAAATAAATTTAGTATATTTCACTGGAACAATGCAGAGAGCCCAGTCTGCTTGAAAGTTAAGATTTATTCGTATATAGTCTAAATGAATCTATAATTTATATCTCTGGTGTGCATGTTCTTCGCGTTCTTAATATAAGCAAATGCAGCAGGCAGTTTCATACCTGTTCTATCACCTAAATCTTATTGTTGCGAAGTTAAATAAAATTGATGGCATACAAAGTTCTTCCAAATAGATTATCAAGACAGCAAAGTCTTATCATGCAAAAAGCATTTACAAACATTTTTCAAAATAAAGTTCTTCCAAATAAGACAGACCTCGATGGGAAAGGTCTTTCCTGCAACAGTATGTTCTGATCCTATGGCATCAACTACTCCAAAATGGAGTTTTATCCTCTGTACTCTGTATTTATAAGACAGGGGGCCACCACTGAATGTAAATGGAGGCTCTAGGGAGTCTTGAAGCACTTCGTATGTAATATCATGGCCTGTATTTACTAGCGTGCCATCCACCTGCGGCCAAAACAAATGAAAAACTGATCTTAAAAAAGCTAAATTTAAATGCGTGAATGAATTTGGATAGGATATCATGGCATATTCTTCAAAACAGCTCTTCTCTGCAAGAAGACCTTCAGATTTGAATATGCCTCTCACAAACGTAATTCCAGTCTGTACATGGACTACTGGGCTGATCCAGTATGTGTCAATGTAACTGGTGTATTGATTGGATGTATGAAAACACATTTTCAATTGTGACTTCAAAATGTTTACCTATGCTGCTTCTAACACACGAGTGTATTTAGTTAGGGAGAAGTCAAGTAGTAATCTTCAGCATTGCAAAAGTGATAGATATTTACTTTATTCTGAAGCCAATAACAACCATTTTGAAATTTTAATATCCCTTATTTGTATGAAGAGTAGGCAAGGGAGGTAAATCGTACCAGTATACATTTATATTGGATTCCTCCTTTGAGAAAAAAAAGTCAATATGGTAACATGACAGAAACATTCTCATTCCATCTGCGACCATGACATATGTATAGTATACTCAGATTATATCGACTGTTAATTATTAACATTGTTAATCTACATTGATTAACGTGTTTACTGCGACTCCTCCAAAAAGTGTTCCACTACTTTCTACAAAGTGAAAGGAATGAGTTTAGATCAGTCTCAGATTAGACCCTTGTGCTCGCATGAGTGTAAAATGTCAAGAATTGTTTAGAAGCGGTTTGAGAAGCCTACTCAAACTACTTATTATTGGTTAGAAGACTGTATGTGACTACGGCTTGGGCCAATCAGGTTGTATGTGAGTACGGCTTGGGCCAATCAGCTTGTATGTGACTACGGCTTGGGCCAATGAGCGAAGACTTTTTTATATTGCACCGGCATTGCGCATGTAAGTTGCAGCGGTATTGGTAATCGTAGTATGGCCGTCAGAACGGTGATGAGACTTCTACGAAGAAATTTAACCTTTAGCAATTACCCAGCAAAATCGCTGGTGTGGATTTCCAGATGCAAGAAAATACGATTTACGAGGAGACGTCGATGTTCTTGTTTTTACAGACATTTCAATGCATGAGCTCTTTCCAAACAAAAACAATTTACAGGTATTCACGTCCAATTTCTTTCATTTTGAAGTACATGTACATACATATCTGGAAAAAATACAATCTTATAATATTATCGATTATGTATAATATATAAGGAAGTTCACTTTACATCTCTGAATAGTTCTTTCATTACAGCGTTACATGATTTATACGAGTGTTCTAAAGCTGCATTTTCCTTATACTTTTGAGAACATAATTTCAACAGTATCGTATAATCTCGTGCTTCTTGTTATATATCGTTGTAGAAAATTGTAAAAATGTTTGAATAGTGACAAGAATTTTAATGAGCCGTGATTGAAATTGATATGCTTATGGAATCACAAAATACATTAGTGTTAATTAAATCGTCTCACATACACATTACACACAAACCATGTACACACACACACATGTATATGTGTATGTTTATGTGTATACAAGCTGAAACTTTACTTTATATTCAACAACAATGTTTGAATTGAAAGAAAATAATTACAGAATAAACAATTGTCTCCAATCCAAACGTCAAATCATTTCAGGTGAAAATAAAGCGCTAAATAAGCTTCTCTTTTTTCAGAGATGATTTTTATTTCTTCTAAATAAAATACAATTGCAGAAAAGACTGTGTTGCCTAAAAGTACTTATCTTAAGTTATTAGAAGATTATAAATAATTTGAATGCAGAGAATGTGAACTTCAATGATCCATTTTTGACATTGTTTCCAATGCCAAAAAAAGCTTAGCATGTAAAACAAAACAGTCTAAAAACAAGATTCATTTCACAACCAAGGAAGGATTTTTCATGTAATCAATTACTTTTATAGAACCTTCACTGATGTTTAGAACTGTTTTCATAAGGATCAAAACATCGTGATATTACAATTTTTTAAATCGTATATATTCCAGCAGAGGGCACTAAGAAAGCTATATTATCTCATATAACTGTGAATGTAAAATATATAAATTGGTGGTTAGGGAGATATTCCTAATCGTTTTAATTGCTTCTTATGTGTATATGCACAATCCATGTTTTGTTAATCTCTTTTCGCCTGAAATAGACCTACTGGGATTCATGAGTGATGTATGTGAGTTTAACATGTGACTTTTGTATAAAATCAAATCTCCTGGCATATCTGCAATAGATTTTGCAAAAGTAATTCGTAGACACAGAGCTATCGTATCTCATAAAGGTGAAATTAATTTGCATAGAGAGAGAGAATCTAAGTACATAATTTTCGATGAGGTCTTCTATTTGAGCATTCGTAACTCCAGAAGGAATTTACCTGTATAAAGTTTAACCGTTCGGGTGAAACGTTCCCCTTGTACTTTCAGGCGTTTGATGAACATGATAGCATCTGGTATAGGTAATTGAAAAGCTTAAATAGATGACATCATAATCTACAACGACACCTGGAAAGACCACTTGGAAACCATTCGGAAGTCCTTTGATCGACTCAATTATGCAAATTTGACAATTTTTTTAAGTAAAAGTGTTTCTTGCCGTGCTTGTGTTTCATTTTGAAGACACATTGTGGGACAAGGCCAAGTCAAACCTATAGAAGTTAAGGTTAAAACTATTTCTGAGTTCCATGTCCCTATCAGTAAAAAGTGACTCATGTCATTTTTGGGGTATGACGTGATATTATCGGAAATGATGTTTTAATCTTTCCATAATTACTGAGCCCCTGGCCGATTTGTTACGTAAGAAAACCAAGTTTCTTTGGTATGAAAAATAGATGGTGGTTTTTGATCGGTTAAACGCCATACTCAATAATGCGTCAGTTCTTTCAGTTCCAGATTTCAATTAATCATTTAAAAATATATATAGATAAAAGTGATGTAGTGGTTGATGAAGTAATGATACAGGAAGACAACAACGATGTGTATTCTAAAGTGTGCTATTATTCTATAAAACAACTGAACAAGAACCAGAGAAATTATTCCAGGATCGAGAACGAATGTATAGTTTTAATAATGGCCTCGCAACACTTTGAAGTTTGTGTTAGTTCAATTCCTTCTCAGTGACCTTAACCCCCTTACTTTTATTAATGAAATGAAGAAGCAGATATTTGTAAGACTGAGTTTGATGTTGCAGGTATACAACATTGATGTTAGGTACATCAAGTGAAAGGAAAATTTGATTACAGGCGCACTTCCATGTGTTTAAAGCATTATATTGAATTATTTTGTATATATTATATCATTCATAGAATATATTCCTAGGCAATATTAATTATATGTATGTTTGATCAATATGCATAAGTCTTTCTTTATCTTATGAGGGCAGGTGTTATGTATGTTTATATACGTGTATTTCATTCATGATTATATTTAGTAAGGTTTATTTAATAATAATATTTTTAATACTATATTTACTATTGATCGTGCGTTTGCACTTTAAAGATGTCGTTCTTGTAAATAGTGCGTAGATCTATTCATAATGTTCCAAGGATGAGATGTACTGTAATTTATGCAAATGTCATGTGATGTGTATGGAGGTCTTGGCTTTTTTGAAAGGCCAGGTTGACCTAATTTAGGATTAGCTAGTGTAGCCCACCTGACTTCATATACCAGTTCAAATCCTTCAGGAAGGAATATTCGACTCTCAATTGTATCATGACTGTAATCTATACAACAGAATTATTACGAAGAATTAGGCGTTCTTAGAATTATTACTAGTCTGTGAAACGTTATATTGATGGGACTGGATCATTTATTGAATATGATCATTCGTTTGAATTCACTGCTCTAACATTCATTTAAAGACTATTGGGATCTATAACAGATGTCACGGGATTACTGTGAAGTCACTTAAAGACATTTTGGGATTATACGATAGTGATTCTTCTGTACTGTTGGTACATCAGTATATTACTGACCATCATTCGGAATTCCATTGGAACTCCTTCCGATTACTTTGTACATTTGGAATTGATATAACAATTAGGACTCGATAGAACTGTTTACGATTGCATATATTATACTATATGTTATGTTTACTTTTTCATTTTGTATTTTAACGAAATAAAGTCTATTTTCAATTATACAAAACGTGTTGGTTCTCTCTTTATGTTACTTATTTTAAGACCATAGAGCGGTAACAAAGAAAATACATACTAAATTTTGTAAGTAACTTTAATCATATCACTGGAATATTTTACACAGGAGTTACTGCGTTGTCTAATGTATGATCAGAGATATTTCTGGATAATTTAGTTTCGTTGGTTTCTTTGGATAACGAATAACCACGAGGTTAAATCAACATAAACGATGGTACAAATATTGAAAATTATAGGGTAAGGTAAAGAATGTGAGCGCACGACATGTTATCCACGCAAAATCGTTTGTTTACTCCCTAACCAGAAAACTGTATTCCAATGATTCTGCATGATGCAACAATATATATTCACTATAAACGCATACTTTACAAGCATGTAACTTACACATTGCAATAATTACACAGAAACAGCTTCCTTGTGCTGCATAAAAAAGACAATAGAACGATAGGAACTAGAAAGGAAGTGAATCACTCAGTCGATTATTAACTGACAACGAGAGAACAAAATAGTGAGGACTCTATACTTAAATATGAAGTGTTTTCATAGTCCTTATCTTTCCTATAATATATCTGTCCGTTTGATACCAGATCAAATTAACACAATTAAGATCTTCCCTACCTATTGAATTGCGGAAACTGAGAGATTTACAGCACAGTATGAAATTTTTATTAATATAATCTGAATAGTAAGTATATTGCCATGGAAACAGTTTAAATGCCCTACAGGAATAAATGAACATTTCACATCAAAAGCTACAAGTCCCTAAACAAGCATTACTGGCGGATATTGTTACATTATTTATATTATTAGATTATTATTATATATATTATTTATATTATTACATTATTTTTATGTTTCATTAAAATTAATAGATTTCTCATTCAACTCGTTATCACATTCAAAGGCCAGAAAAAAATATAGCATATGTGAAGCTTATAGAAATTCTAAATACGAAACATTTCTTTTTTAAATGGCAACTTTCCTAATCGTATTGAGGAAATATTTAACGTCAGGCAAGTAGATTATTTTGGTAACCTGCTTCTTTACCAACTGAGAGACTTTATGAGAGGGGATATCGATCGCCTGTTTTATTAAACAGTATTATCTCTATACGCAAACAAGGTGACGTTTACAAAGATGAACAGATTTCGAAGACCACAAGAATCAGCGGCAAAAGATATGTTCTTATGACATAGGAAGGATATATGAAAAGCATATGAGCGAACCAGATTAAAATAGTATGCCATTAAAATAACGAAGGCTCAATGCAGCAAAAGCAATGGCAAGGAGGATGAAAACTTACATTTGTGAAAGATAATAAATTTCTAATAATGTGATACATGTGGAAAGACTGTGCAATAAAACGCACGTGATATGTGATATACCACGGAGAAATAAGAAAGTATATAACGTTATCAACAGTAAACAAAAAATGGTATACTTGAAAAGTTAAAAGAAATATAGGGTGACTACAATCTAGAGAATTTTATAACAGGATAACCAATGACATCAGGTAAGATGTGAAAAAAATTAATATTCAAAAGTGAGATGATGATTTCAACTGCACCTCAAACAACTCGACTGTAAAAGTAATGTACAAGACTACAAGTTAGTATATGAGAAATAAGATGAAATGTAAATAACATACAAATGTATGCATTAATGGGGACATTTAAATTTCTCTTGCAATTAAATCAAAGAAGCTGAAGCAATCGTGTTATTTACACAATCAACATTGCATTAGCCCTGACCAAAGGTTTTATCATGCAAAATTTTATACATTTCAATTTTCCTTCAGAAAGAATTACCACAGAATTAACCAGCTCGAAAATCAATTATACCTTTCTAAATTCGTTCCCAATTAGGCAAATAAATAGTATAATGTTTATATACAGAAAAAAATGTTGACAGAGAACAAAACATTACGCCCTACTCCTACCATTTCCTTCAGCATGTTTGTAAAAGCTATCAAGATTTACAATAGTACACCATCATTAAACGATTTTGTAAACGTTGTAAGACTAATGAATTCCATTAACTTTTAGCTAGTTTATAATTGACTAACTCATATAAAAATGATATTCATGTGAACAAATGTTTACTCAATAAATTTCTGCAAAATCAAACGTTTATCGTCACCTTATCAGCCAGAAGAATGAATGTTCTAACGTACACTCCCTTTACGGAAACAATAAATGAGTACTGATGGGCCAATGGAATATGCCACAAGGATATGTGTACACACTAATGTGCCTTCGGTATACGTGCAAAACATTTGAAAATAACTTGATAACAATTTACTGAAAAGATACAATAAAAAAAATAACAATATAACCTAAAATGTTTCTGCCTGTCTATAGCAAAGCATCTAGAGAGTCGATAAAATGTATTACTTCTGCTAAGTCTGATCCTTCACTTTCCTATGCATAAATTCGTACAAAGTGCTCAATCGTTATCGCCTACACTGCCTATAGACGACGATCTTCGTTTCAAGTTGCCAGAAACGAACGACATTAAAAACTATTTCATCATAGAGGGTAGACCATTATAAACGATTGCAATGAAATACAAAATAGCAACGTTATGAATGCAGTGGAAGCTAGCAAGAAAACATTTTCAGGTGGAATTAGGGTCACGGCAGCCAGGCGTAAGGGTTCAAGGAATTGATATAAGTACATTTGCTCCTTTGGCGTGTAGCGTTGTTGGTGCAACACTGACATGATTGGATCGACAACATAGTTTCAAAACACGACAAAATTAACAACTGCAAACTACACGCTGAACAGTATCAACACCATGACAAGCAAAGCAGTAATTGGCAATGAAATACGCCACGAAGAATTTAGTTTGATCATCGAGTGCGTATGAAACAATGACATAAATAAAACGGAGTCAAAAGAACAAATGCAATGCAAAAAGGTAATACGTCGGAGAGTCACTGAAAGTGTAGATTAGTTGAACACAACTTTGTAGAGGACGGGAATCAGTTGCATGATGAAGAGACACTATGGAAACATCTAAGAGCGTCTTAAGAAGAAAATGCAAAGCAGAATACAAATTAAACAGAAGAACTGTAACTTATGACTGTGTGGGTTTTCTCTGCCCTATCTTTGCCTTCACAAACGGAGAGTTATATTAGTAGATACTCGTTCCCATGACAGTAAAGTCTATTATATTATTTCGATTGATACCAGAATAGATAAACTATCGATAAGTAATGACTACGACAACAATACTCTCAATACCAATCTATCAGATCCAGTACAAATGTTTGCTACAGATAACTGAAATGTTGCTCTGAAATAGTTGCTAATCTAATGGTAAGTCATCGGGAATAATAAAGCGAATAATTTCAAAGATATAGAGACGTGGAGTTAAGAAGCTGAGAAGTAATTATCAACCACTAACCAGAGTGCTACTGAAATAACCAACAAAATCACAAAGCTATACCGACAGAATGATGAGAACAAAGCATTTGTTTTAGATGCATGTAAACTGCTTAGAGTTCTTTGCCTATTGCAATACAAACCCTGCAAACAGAAAGAAAGCGTCAAAGTACAATAATTAGTAACTTATATTCAAAAATATCTACAGTTAATTAAGAAGAGAATAAACGGTGAAATATATGCTTTGGAGACAAAACATGCAAAAAGACAACAAATCTCTTAAAGACAGTAACAACGTTCAGGAGCGACTGGAGTACTTACTTAGATATGTGAATAACGAAATTCAGCAAAGCGCAAAAACAGTTATAAGGGCAATAAATGATTAAATATCTAGAGCATTGCGATCACTACGTTAAACACTGGAATGAAACAAGTCTTTCATTGGAGGTAAGGACAGAATAGAACAGATGAATTTACAAAAAGTCATACAAATGAAAACTAGTTTCAGCATAGAACCAGCGTAATACTTCGGTGGATTTTTAACTGGATGGAATCCAATAAAGAATGAGAGAAAAAGATGAAATTTTATTTCTTCGGGGGGTACATACAAACTGCGTTGTAACTAGTTAGATATGTGTTCAAGTATGACACTATTCCACAGACATTAGTTAATTATTATGGATTCGACTACATCTCATCACGTTTTGCCAAATATAGGTTGCTCAAATTAGATGCTTCGAATCAACATGTCATTCAAATTAGAAAGTCAGGTTGATGGACATATAATATCAACGTGCATATTGTTTTGGCATTCAATATTGATTTTACATTGGATTCATGGTAGGCAAGAAACGTGAGAATTACTCTTTAGACATTAAAAGAGAGTTCAAAATTAACATTTACAATGTAAAAGACAACCGTATACCATCTAGAGGAGGACATTGTTTTAATAAACTCATTACAAAACAAGGAACTATAACATATATCAGGACTCAAAACAAAACCTTGCAGCATTATCATATTGTAAATGTGGCATCAGCAGGAATAATTGTTTGAGGAGCAATTACTAACGGTCTAGCATTAACCGGGAGCAACTATATGTTCGTGTTATTCTAATGGAACTGGCGAAAAAAGAATTATACACCACACATAAACTGGAACAATTACAGAGAAATCTTTATTCTTTAACGAAAACAAAATCAAGCTACCGAATTACTTGACTTAATGACATCAAGATTATGTGACTCAGATAATAAACAGCCTGAATGGTACTCTTTCTGTAGACGCTTCTACTCGTCACGTTGCATATGAGAAAGTAATGTCAAACTTTAAAAATTACGACAACCTAAACTTTATTATTTCTACCTGTCTTGTAAAGACCAAGAATAATACGAGTACATATTAACTGCATCTGTAATAGATGTTAATGTTTATACGTTTATGGGAGTAATCATGCAAAACGAGTGATTTCTTTTCTAAGCACTAGTCTATGTTGATTTGGTTACTGTCATTTTCTTGTTTTTCAAAAGACTAGCACAAAGTCAGTCAATAATCGGTCTCCTGGCAAACATGAGGTCTTACTGTCATATAGCAAAAATTTATTTAAACTGTACAGATTGTTAATATTCTTCTTAAAATGCAAATGTGTCCATCCTTTTCAATTTTAGACGTACCTGTGTATGAAGTTTTAATGGGGTTTTTTATCTTTCTCTGTGCTGCTTAAATTTATGTAGCAATTTTGGTACTTCTGTTGTTGTAGTCATCAATCAAATTCTTCTGTAACTTTGACAAATCAATTTAAAATTGATTTATCTCGGGCTAACAGGCTGCCCTCGAAATAACCAGGTTACCGGTTGGATGGTTCGAATGATTGCCGACGGCATATTCAGTCATCAAACAAACTCAGTAAACATTTCTCAGTCACTTTAATTTCATCATTAGATGCTTAGTAACAGCTTTAACTTTAGTGAGTCAACTTTATCCAAGTTTTTACGTTACTGTCAGTTTCCTATGTTATGCCACAATCGTATATTTAGTGGTTTTTGGCTAGATGTACGTGTATCTGCAGATCATACTTATATAACGGGGGGGGGTATATAAATGGGCATTAACTTAATTGACAGGTTAAAGAAGTTAAAAGGTTATAACAACATATTCAGAGTTTTTCAAATAGCCTCTGGTATTGTTATGTATATTTAATTTGTATTTGTTAGTTGTTTTGTTTTTATTTCTCCGTGATTAAAGGTTATGTATAATTGTATTTTGGACTTGTCCGTGTCCAACATCAAATTCACTCTGTACCTGACTGGGGACATTTATGTTTTTATTTTGCAAACATATAATACACAGTTAATATTTCGCTAGGAGCGTGAGTTAAATATTAGGATCCTTATCAATAAAGATAAACATGTTTATTTCGTTCTGTGTCTTGGATATTGGAACTCCCCCATGAAGTACATGTACCTGATGTTTCCTATGTTCTTTATTATAATTTTAGTAACATATTTTATTTGTTTACAACTTACAATTTTTTAGAAATGAACATTGGACCTAAATCCTGGCTCTACGTTTGTGCCTTAGACTTTTTTTATAATCTTGTTTACTTGAAAAATTATCCCTTCTTGAGATAACATCAGAAGCAGAATCATTTGTATTGTTGTGCTAAGTTTTTGATTTGGGTGGAATTATTTATTCAAATTCTTATTCTCTGGAATTTCAAAGTGCTAAATAATATTCTTGAACAGAAACATTAATTGAGAATTACAGTGAATTCAGACAAGGATACCTTGGGTTATATTATTGTGATTAATTGTAAGACTGTTAGCAAATCATCACACTTCAGGACACCAGTGCATACGTACATTTAAGACTTCAGGAGCATCAACACCTTCAACACTAGATATTATTTCGAACACTACTGGAAGTTTTAATTAGAACTTTATTCATTAGCACTGGTGATAGAACTTTTGGGCACTTTGGGATTTCATTCGCAATGCTGTAAGTTCTTTTTTTAATTTTTCACTTTGTATTTCTAGGGACATAAATTATTTATTGCATTTTACTAAACTTGTCTGTTTTCGCTCTTTTCTGTTACTGAGTTTAAGACCATAGAGTTGAATTTAAATGTTTTCACCTCCTTCTATGAATGATTTTTTTTTTTTGTGATTTTCTTTTCTGGTGGCCTTTATTCTTTGTACTAGTTATGAGATTGCACGCAACACAAAGTAAAGTACTTCAATGTAATCTGTTCCTTTTTCAGCTATAGGGTTATATTTATTATGGTTTGTCTTAGCATACAAAATCAACACCGATGGAATATAATTGGCTATTTAAGTTGTCCATGATAGTGTCTCTTGTACACTGGCTTGTTAATACATTGAGTTCTTCTATGCAGATACAATGATCTGCGTCTGACTTCGGCACTGGTATTTCGTTGTTTGTTTGTTTGCGTTCTTTATACGCTGAATCCACCAAGATGCTTTCAAACCCACAACAAAAATATTCGAAATGTTTCATTTGTCGCAGATAGTGTTTGAATTTTGCAAGACCCTTATATGTTACATACATTGTAACTTAGGCCATTGTGTTCCGATGATTTTTCTTGGCGCATTGAACAAATTCAACTATTTTTGGCAAACATATTTCTCTCCATGATGCCAATGTGTGATGAGATCAATTTTGAAAATATCGTCTTCCCAAAAGTAATGGTACCTTTGTTGTCATAAAGTTTGCCATTTTCAAACATAATTAACATGTCAACATGAATTTCCCTCCCCAATTCAATTATCTGAACAGAAATAATGTAGTTTCTTTTAGCGGTACCAATGTTGTCTCCTCCTTTTTATATTTCATCCACATTTACGGATGTATCAGATTCATTTTAATTTAGATTTTGAATATCCCCAATTTTTACCTCTCTCAGGTTGTTTTGATGGGTTATCTACGTGATTACTTGATGTGTTTAATACAGATGCAAGACTTTACAAGAAACAACTGTCGTCGTTTTATTATACCTTATTACGTAGCGTATTGTCCATTCTAGCAAAGAGCTTAATATTATCATTTTTATCTCTGTTCAGTATCTTTCGAAACCCTGTCATGTTATAAAACTGTATGTAGTATATTTGCTGAACCTCCTGGGTGGGTCGTTGTCTATGTCTAATCTTCAAGTTTAGTTGTATCTTTCGAAAATCGGATAGTTATATTCTTATATGGATGATGTTCATTTGTATTCCTCAGATAAGAATTTATATAAGTAATAAATCTGTTTCAATATTACCTAATTGTTTGGTCTTCTATCATAGAGGTTTTCATTTTGATACATTTCTCTATGAAAAATTTGAATACCCCCCCATCACCACACTATTGTTCTAAATATTTTCAATGCATTTCCTTTATTTGACCGCTCCCCTGGCCAAAGTGGTTAGAGCGTAAGCTTCCGAAGTGGAGGTCGTGGGTTCGATCCCCGGCCGAGGCATGCCAAATACTTATAAAATTGGTACTAGCAGCTGCCTCGCTTGGAGCTCAGCATTAAGAGGTTAGTATTAGGACTAGTCAGCCTGGTGTCAGGATACTGTGACTTGGTGGTACATGTCTGCGGCATGATGTCCCAGTGCTAGACATTGCTATGAACCGCCACACTGCAGACGTCGTAGCGATATGACTGAAATATTGCTGAAGCTACACTAAAAATCCAAATCACACACACACACACACACACACACACTTTATTGGTCTTAATCTCTCAGAATACTTACTACTGTTAGACATTTTATATTACTGAAGAATAGGATCTTGAATTATTTTCAACTGCCGTGTAGGAAAAGTTACTAGAAAGTAAGTTTGTCGACATTTGATTCCACAGTTCTTCAATGAGGTCTCAAATATCAGTGTAAGACTAAGCTCATTTGGTCACCGAAAGTCATGGTCTGAGGGTTTTGTCTAATACAGGTATAGTAAAATAAGTCATTGAGCCATATCTGAAAACGTAATCCATTAGATATATAGTTCTTGAGTTATATAATGATTGGCCGGATTAAATGTTTGTTTCTTGTTTTTTTTAAACTGATGATATCTTTCATGGTAGGCTTTTCCCGGTTTAATGAAATCTGGATGGGGTTTTTTGTACCACAGGATTCCATAATCTATTTTCTTTTCAAAGAGTTATTAATACGTTAGTTCCCACATCATTAAGGTACGATGACCACTTATAAATATCCCAGCACATTTTATTTATCGCCTAACAATTTAACTTAATAGCTGTATGCACATTTTCGTTAAAGACGTTATATACATAGTATTAAGTAACATTACTGGATTTTATATTCAATCGCTAAATTATGCTTCGCCGCGACTCTGTTTACGTTTATCGTGTGACATTAGGTACCTTTATACCATAACTAATATTATTTGATGAACCTTTAGCCACATTCGAAAATTAAACCTTTTTCATAAATGTTGAACTGGTTCTCAAGGTCTTGACAGACTAGTCTCGAATTGTTATCTTTTTCCATATATAAACATAAATCAACATCTATAAATTATGTCATCACATGTATAAACCAATCAGAAAACGTACTTGTATTAACAATCAAAACTCACTTGTTGTAATATGTTTATCCGTTAGCTAGTTATGTTCAAAGACAAATGCAGTACCTTGTACCCTTTTAATACGACTGATATATACCATACCGTGAAATACAGGACGCATTGAAATATACATTTACTTAGATTCTTTTATACTTATTTTCCAAATATTTATAAAATATTATATGGCTTCTATTTTGGTTATTTTCATTATCTGGATGATTGGCTTATTTTATAGTGCAAGAAAAAAGATTACATATTTAAAGGTCATGTCGTTAAGAAAACGGGACACCAGACCGTTTGTGAAGAGAGTACCTTGTTAATTTTCAAATGGATTGTTCCGACATTATTGAAATCTATGCGACTTCCCTTTAACCAAATACAGTATCCAAGTGTGATTGAGAAACCTTCTTCACATTAAGCTGTTAATAAATTTGCTCCATACTTCTAGGTCGTTTGAAATCCAGACTGCTTCATTTTGACTCCATTTTTATCAGTACACTAGATATGTTTCACCTTTTCTCGCCGCTACAGTTCGCCCGCGATGATCCATTAACACGCGATAAGGTGTTATTTATTGTTTTCATATTATAAAATGTCCTCGCCAGAATTAGCAATCTTGACGGATGCGGACATGGAAATGACTATTTTCTTCTTGCAGGATCTGAGCCAGACAATGATCTAACTCACAATTTGCCATAATTAGTTGTCTTCGAGGCTGGGCAGGTTCAAAGACAATTAGCATTGATTCTTGCTGCACCAATCAGTACCAGAACACAAATCACTGGTTATTACAATGCAGCAACAAACTCAGATCATATCAGAGATGAAAGCGGTCTATTAAAAAGTTGGGACATTTCCTCACAAGTTGTATAATTTTACGAAAGGAAGGAAGCGTCGCCTATAGTTGGATCTACATTTTAAAATTGTTGTCATTAGGCTGAGATCAACCACCTGTCATTCTGTGTATATATCAGAGAAACAATATATCTCATGCATTTTCCAATATTATATTACCCTAATTTTCTGGCTTCACTCCAGTTTATATTTGATGATATGAAGTCCACAACAGTGATTAGTACTGTATACCATTTCCTGACCCAATCATATCAAATAAAACATTTTGTTCTTATTTTCTATTTTTTTAAATTTTTAAAAAAAAAAAATTCGTTTTCTACTTATTTTTCAAATAAAAACTACATTTTCTTCTTATTATAAATAAAGACTGTTTCCTTAACTCTCGCTTCTCATCAAAAGCTTATTCACTCGGGTTGAAATAAAATGTAAGTCATTACGTTCATCCCAATCTAGTCTTGCGAATCCTTCAACATCACAGATCTTAAAAGCAATGCCATAAAACTGGTCCTCCTGGATACCGTTTGCCTCATAAAGCCGTCAGTGTGTATCAGATTGATGACACCGTCTGCCTTTGTCTGTGAACGGAGATCAAATTTCGTTGTCTAAATAAAATTTGTTTCTTTTCACATTGGACAAACAAACGTTGCGTGCTGGTGGTATTTTATCGTCTCTGGAATGCCAGGAGTGTTTGATCAAGATTTTATTATTTTTCGTGAAATTGCCGGGACGCCGGCTGGAGCTATCATTTGCTTACTGTTGACAGTTGAGTTAGCTGAGAAAGGAGGTAACCCGCATATTTATCCTCCAGGTGGACGTGTTCACTGCGGATTGTGTTCGGGTTCCTTCATTCAGAAGTTTGACACAATATCACGAATGAGAGATTGAATCTTAAAATTCTCTGGTACAATGACGCAACCAAGCAACAGTCAAGTGCAAAGGGTTCGGTGTTACTGGTAACAAGACAGTCATTACCCAGCATGTTTTAACTGATTGAGTTCCTTCGAGTAAATAATCAAATACGTTTCGGAGGCAATTTAATATCTAGATTTTGAATGGCTTTAGATAGTACTTTAAAAATACTTAAAAAGGAAAACTGAAAATTGAAATCATTCGCAGTATGTACTAAGCTTTAAGCACTCAAAACACACACGAACGCATATATTATTATCGGCTTTAAGGACTAAACGTTTATTAATCACCCAATAGTGAAACATATAAAAGGCACAACAGTTATTCTGCATTATTGAATACCAATTATTTCGATTTTATTCGTAATTGTTGGCAATATCAAACGAAGTAAATGGATGAAAGTTTTTTGACAAAAACCTTCGTTAGAACATAAATCCAGGTTTCTGCTGACTCACACGTGTCCTGGCATTGCAACAAATTAAGGATCTCAGTCCCTCTATGTTTAATATTTATTTGTTTAATTCTGAATGTTCAGTTGCTGAAATATATGCTAATTAGATATACTTATTATCATGGACCTGCATACAAACGTTTGTCGTTGAAACTAACAGAATTAAAAACCAGTCCATCCTTAAACATGCTTTCTAATTTTGTTAAGACGAGTGCACTTCAAATACTAAAAATGAAATAATTTATTAATAAGGTAGCAAACGCTGCCAGTGCTCTGTTTTCTCACCCTCTCATTTTTGTTAGAGTCAAACCAGGCCTAGAATAAAAACTTGAAGTTTAATTACGAGGTGGCTAATTTTGTGTTGTGGTACGGGGAAGATCAGGCATACCTTTGTGTTATCAATATGCAGTGGCTTCAGGTTGGGTCGTATATAAGCTTGTTTGGACTGACATCAATAGGGGACTGGTACTTTCCCTTGCTGCAGAGGGACCATGCTGGGTTGTGGGTTCCCCAAAAGTCCGGCCCTGAAAGTGTTAAAGAAAACGAAATCACGTTATCCATGGCTAAATGATGATGTCAGAGGCTAACTTCCAATTAAAAGAGTTTTCAATCGATTCATAGCTTTTAAGCTTATTTTGAAGAATAATGGCAAAATATGAAACGCTTGATCACATGACATCCTCCTGGTTTCGTCACTATCAGATTTTAAGGGAATGCAAATCATTTTGTGGCGTCATTCCCAATCACTTCAATGACCGAGAGTTTCAACCCAAACTTTAAGATGCTTGACTGACAAGTTTTAAGTATAACTAACATGAAGAATCATCTCTTCGTTTTAATGGCATTGAAGTTGTTGTAAGTATTTACGTTTAATAAAATATTGAAACAAAACTGTGACTTTGACTACAAAACATCAGAATCTGTTCCAAGATAATTTGAAAACGAAAGATTAAATACATACTTATTAAATATGTGAGCCGGAAGGTTATGAGACTTGAATTCTGTCGCCCAGTTTTCTTAATCAACAAAACACGAGGCAGCTGCGAGAAGGAAATATGCAACATCCCTCGCAAATATCCCACAAATGAAGGAATTATTGGACAAGCGAATACGACTAGTAACCCACGTCTCAAGCGTAATTGACAGACACAGGCGTAATTCCTCTCCATGAATATGGAATCAGTCGGTAATAATATAAACTTGAATAACTTGTCACACGATGCGACAGATGATGTCAATTACGGATAATTGGATATTGAGTTCCATTAAATGGTCCTTGGGTTCATTTCGGACCAAACTGACTGCACTTCGATGCAAGGATTACAGAGAGTGATATAACATAATTAATGTCATATTGGCACCTGAAAGCTGACTATCACATATGATATTTCTAAAAACATTACAATAATTCAAATAAACCCTTTTCAAGACTGATGAGTCTAAACTATTACTCTTCAAAATGTTTTAGCTTCATTTCTTTATTTTCGCTTTTCTCTTTATTTTGTGTGTGTCTGCTGAGTGTACTTTGTTCTCCAGAAATTGTTCAGTCATGGACTTATACATTTGCTGCTGGTCGGACCTGGAAGTATTCAACATGATCACTTTTTATGAGTATGGAAAGTTAAAATAATTACTTGAGGACTTCTGAACCATTCTTTTTTATTTTAATCTTAGTCCATTCATGAAAGTCTCGAGGATACTACAATAACCCCGTTTGTCCACCCATCCATCTCTTTGCAACTCTGTTTCCATCTAAACCGATAAGTGGAATTTCCCTTAACTCGACAGAATATTGTTTTCAACAATGTAACTATGTCCATGAAGAATCCATTAATCTACAATCGTTCCTCAGTCTAATAGGGCAATGGAGCTAAAAGGTGAAATCCAATAAATTTCACATATTGTTATATGTTACTAATTATATTTTAAATGTAAAGTAACTTTCATAGAGATCGTTATTTTTCAAGGACACAGAGGCCAGTCCGGGTCTGCTGCCATTGTTTGGCCTTGGAGAACATACTTACTCCCATTTGCTTGGAATGATGTGTGTGTGTGTGTGTGTGTGTGTGTGTGTGTGTGTGTGTGTGTGTGTGTGTGTGTGTGTGTGTGTGTGTGTGTGTGTGTGTGTGTGTGTGACATGTGTTTATGAGACAGACGGTTTCATCACAACTGAAAAAAAAGATGGTTACCACGGGATTTCATAACACATTTCCCTGTAGATGATTGGAAATTTCGCCAAATAAGAAAGATAGTAATAAATTGATAGCATTCGCCCAGGGCCAGGGCCGCGGATAGGATTTGTTGCCCCTAGGAAAAATTCTACAGTAGACCCCTATTAATTGCAAATTGTGACGGCGGTGGGCCACTTAACCGTTTTGGGCCCCCGGAATCGTGTCCTAGTTATCCTACCTTGTTCGTCTCCCTGCATACGTCAGTGGTAAATTGATTGCCAGTAGATATCTACAAACAATTCTATTTGTAACACCAAACCGTTGACATACAAAGCCGGAATTTTCACACTTTATCTAAAGTGGGTATGAAGTTATACAGGGCCTCTTTTCTCTAGGAAACATTAATTATATATTTCCTGAATAGTTCTGCAAAGCGCAACTACAGATCAGATTTCCTCTTGCAAACATGGAGTAAGTTTAAAGAAATTAATGTTCGCTGCTTTCTAATTTAATAACAATGTGGTTTAAGTTTGTTTCTGTTTGGGGATTTTTTTTTTTGTGGGGGGGGGGTATCTTTTACCAAACAGTTATCGAATGAATACGGAACCATCTCAGTTTTATAGTATATTTTGAAATTAATGTCATTCTAACATCAACTGTTACAAAAGAAAAATTATTGTATGCCGATTTGATAAAACATTTTATTATATGTGATCCTGCATGGCTTCCGAATCAATATCGGATGTGCGATATCCTGGTGAGACATGCTTCCCATCTGTACAATATGTTGTAATCGTTTAAAAAGGAGGCTAGTACAAGAGTTCTCGCAAATAAACTGATTCTGTATTAATGTTTGAAGCATGAGGACAAAACAAAGTAACTTGAAATAAGGAGGCATATTTAAATGCGGTGCACATGAGGAAATAGTTCATGTTTGATATGAGTATTGTAATTCTGCGAAGAAGCAGGAAGTGAATAAGCAGTGGGAGGGGTCATGAGGGGAAAAGTAATGTTGAAACCCTAGGCCAAGGAATGAAATCATCTCTAAAAAGAAGTGACTGTCGAGATTAGTCTGTTTTTAGCAACTTTAGTATTAGATGACGTAATTGGTACCAAAAGCGCAAATATGATACCTGAAGAGTTAACACTTTTGACCTCAAGACTTTATTTGTTTTTAAATTTGGTATGCGTAACAGTTTCTGCTTATTGTAACATATCTAAGAAAGATACAGGAACACACACGAACACGCATCATTCCTATAAAAAAAAAATTTGGAAGTAGTGGGTAGAGATAAGCATATGTCCATTGATGGTGAAGTAGCGGAAATTGATTTCTAAGGGCTACTCGTGAGAGGATCATTGTGTTTGGTATAATAAACTAATTGCTGACGACAGAATGTGTGCTTTAAATGGGCGAAATCTCGTAACAGCATAGTTCCAACAACGTATGCTGCTGTCTGATCTTCATTAGAAAGGTTAAGTAACCTGTTCAAAGCATTCTAAAACATTTTAAAATACAAGAATTTATCGTGCAGAATCTATCAGATATCATATCGGAACGAGATGGAGAGAAAAGACGAAAAAGTAAACGTGTGCAAACTCAATAATTTCAAATCATTTGATTTTTTACATCCAACAAGGACTCAAACACCTACAAGAGTTCCGTTTCATCATCTAATCTTCAAGATCAGCGTGGTCCTGAGTGGTCAAGTGGTCTAAGGCGCTCGCTTTTACAGATTACTGAAATCTCACTTTTGTCCCCGTGGGTTCGAGTAATGGCTAGGTCCACTTGGCTACATTAGAAAGCACTGCGATAGTTTCCCTAATTTTCCAGGGCTCATCCTCCAGCGAAATATACTGGCCGCCATGTATAGCCAATCAAGGGCTGAAAAATGGCGTTAATCCCTCCAAAGAAGCAAATAAAATCAGCAAATGTATTGAGTTTCACAAGACCAGGTTTTATATTAGCCACGGAGAATATCCCGGATGTCGAAGATGGATTAAGAGACGAAAAATGCGTGATTATCATGTCTACATATAAAGTCGCTTGTATATGTCTCATGTGGGGCATCCATATTCAGTTTAGACTTGTGTCCGTTGTCTTTGTGGTACATCCAAATTGATTTTAGACCTGTGTCCGTTGTTTATGTGGTACATCCAAATTGATTTTAGACCTGTGTCCGTTGTCTATGTAGTACAGCCAAATTAATTTTAGACCTGTATCCGTTGTCTATGTGGTACATCCAAATTGATTTTAGACCTTGGTCCGTTGTCTATGTGGTGCATCCAAATTGATTTTAGACCTATTCAGTTGTCTATGTGGCGCATCTAAATTGATTTTAGACCTGTATCCGTTGTCTATGTGGTAATCCAAATTGATTTTAGACTTGTGTCCGTTGTATATGTGGTACATCCAAATTGATTTTAGACCTGTGTCCGTTGTCTATGTGGTACATCCAAATTAATTTTAGACCTGTATCTGTTGTCTATGTGGCGCATCCAAATTGATTTTAGACATGTGTCCGTTGTCTATGTGGTACATCCAAATTAATTTTAGACCTGTATCCGTTGTCTATGTGGTGCAACCAAATTGATTTTAGACCTGTATCCGTTGTCTATGTGGTGCAACCAAATTGATTTTAGACCTGTGTCCGTTGTCTATGTGGCCCATCTAAATTGATTTTAGACCTGTGTCCGTTGTCTATGTGGTACATCCAAATTAATTTTAGACCTGTATCTGTTGTCTATGTGGCCCATCTAAATTGATTTAGACCTGTATCTGTTGTCTATGTGGCCCATCTAAATTGGTTTAGACCTATGTCAATTGTCTATGTGGTCCATACAAGTCGATTTTAGACCTGTGTCAGTTGTCTCCTTGACTTATGAGCTGAGGAAATGAGCAAGAATATATATTCAACTGAAGAATGACAATTAAAATTTATTTGTATGATTGAAAACTGTTTCTAGACCTGTTTTACTACCTGAGACATGTTATAATGTTCTTTCTTTATGGGCGGGTCTATTTTGAGAAAACTATTGAAAACTTCGAGCATAATTTTCCATCGGTGAATTTATACTGTGTAACACTGTATCCATGATTTTACTTTGAAAAATAACAAGGTACGAAAATACATATGATCACAGAGCATATTAATTCTTCCATTTCAAACGGAGCAAAGTTCTATTAGTCAGTTTGTAGATCAGGATAGAGGGTTTAAAAACTAGTATCACCTTAC
Organism: Megalonaias nervosa; assembly: GCA_016617855.1. Classification (NCBI taxonomy): domain Eukaryota; kingdom Metazoa; phylum Mollusca; class Bivalvia; order Unionida; family Unionidae; genus Megalonaias; species Megalonaias nervosa. Next base: position 29,777 of record JAECUM010045684.1, read on the forward strand.
ATCGCAAGCTGGTAAATGCTAAACGGTGCTCCACCTGGATTACAGATGTTGACAAAGTTTTCCGAAACATAAAAGCTGATGACAGAAGTTTGTCCGAAATCCACCAATCCGGTGGCCTAGTGGTTAGAGCTTCCGCCTCAGATGCGGGAGGTCGCGGGTTCGAACCCCGGCCGAGTCATACCAAAGACTTTAAAAAATGG
>JAECUM010045686.1:0-18330 GCA_016617855.1 Megalonaias nervosa
GTCTGTGTGGATAATACGAAAAGATTTTTAATATGAAACACAACAATTTTGGGATTTATAATGAGAAATATTGGAAATATACTTTACTATACATGTGATGCTTTAGGACTCTTCTGTTACTGCAGGTTTCCATTTTTTATGAATAAATAAACACCGGTACTTTATGAACCTATTTTAAACAAGTCCATTTTATGACTTAAATGTGTATATGACTCCCACCCTATCATTTTCCAACCATTATGGCCTTACCCGTTTTCCAAGGGCTGTACTCTAGCTCATCTAACAATTTGCGCAATCTCAGCAAGTTTTCATCCTTTGGTTTTCTCGTAATAAACATGTTTCTCTAGCTTATCATTTAGTACTACTAAAGTGGCATTGGTTCTTCAAAGGGCCGCCATTGTATGATAATTCCTTTATAATGAATGTCTATTTAGACTCGTTTCAAAATGTGATATATTACATTGACTTCCATGGGATATCAATATACTAATACTGGCTCATAACAAATTTATTTCATGCACGTTTACAATATACTTATATCTACATGATTTTCAGTCGAAGTTATTATTTTGTTTTATATAGTAGCACAGTGCATGGTTCGTTTTGATTATTAGTTTTGCAAATATGTTTTCTGTAGATGTAACGTATCTCTTTGTAAAGAAGCTGCATCAGTTAGAGAGTATCATATATAAAAATTAATCAGACTGCTTATGTAGAAAAGTACTTAGAAAGTCTTGAAACAAATATGGTGTCAAGCCAAATGCATAGAGGTAATTTAAATCATGTACTAGTATGTAATGATTTTTCTGTATTAAACATGATTTGAGTGAATTTCGACTCTTATAACTCAGCATTATGCATTGTCTGTCTCCGTCGGGAAAGATCCAAAAGGCGAGACCAAGTGCCTGGTTATTTAAACCCTTACATTTAATTTAAAGAAAACCCAAAGAAACAATGCTTCATTCGACATGTATATAAATGAATTATAATTAGATAATCAGCAGATAAAGATAGTCTTTCTCAAATTTCTTACCCGGCCCCTTGTTTATCAGATTAGGCTACTACAGTTCGTGCTAAATATAATTAATCTGTTTCAGCGTGTGTTAGCAACTAAATACGTTTAGTGTCGGTATCGGGGATATTTTAAAACATATAATTTTAATTTGGTATCAACATTTGTTTCGGCATTCAGATTTGAGGGAAAAATGATGATATTAAAGAAGTGAAAATTTGGGACTAGAAAAATATTTGGGCTCTAGGACATTCCGGTATACCGAGATTTGTGTTTTGAGACGTTCCACTATATTATAAATGATTTCATATGAAATTAGTTTTAGATCTTATACAGACGTGTCTTTTTAAGGTCATTTTGCACTGCTTTGTCACATTCCACACGACGAAGCAAAGCCAGGTCACTTTCATTGTCCATTATGCGGAAATATAATTGTGCGGAAGAAAAATATTCAGGATCATGTGCTTAAGCATGGATTCAATTCAACCCAAAGACATGGTCTTAAAGAATCCGTATCCATACAAAAAGGTTCAAATGATGGTGGAGCTACTGGGTAGGTGTGCAATATGCACGAATTGGAAACTAATTACTACCTATATAAAATAGATTTGATACTATTTAAATTTCATTCACAATTATTCTCCAGCACGTATTTCTTATTACGTATTATGTCAATGTATTTCTTGAGCTTTTAACTCCTTAAATAATTTAAAATGTTTTGAGTCTCTATTACTGTAACTTTCTGATTATGTATTTTATCGCATTTCTGTAAATATGTAAGGTATAAAAACTTACTATTAAAATTAATTTTAAAAAAAATACCAGAAAAGCTTATGGAATGGTCTTTGTCCGTCATTGGTCATCTGTTCATCCATAATTACATGTTTATTATGGCTACTTACCATGAAACTTTATACACACATTCATCCCATGATCTAGTTGGTCATTATGAAAATGAATGGATTCTGATATCGACTTGCGATTCTGACTGAAAGACGTCTTGTAATGTCTAGTGGGTCTTAAATCAAATTCAATCTGATCTGACGTCCAATAGGTCCGTCGTATTGAAACGCTTGTTATTGCTACTCCTTATTCCTTGATGGTCATACTAAACGACGTGTGGTGATGTATAGGGAGCCATGTTGAAAATGGATAGTCATATCAACATGATATTTTCATCAGAAGACTTCAGAGAATTGGTTGTCATGAGAATAATGGCGCCTATCTTACATGGAATTCTCAGCTAAAGACTTCGTATGATGTTTAACTGGTTGTAACTAAAAACTGTGATAATTTGGCATCCATTATGACCACCACAGTATCCATCTTAAAAGTCTTGTTATTACAACTTTTCATTCCACCCTTATGGATGACCATTATGACATGGGATGTTTACCCAAACACTTCTTATGATGTTTACCTTGTCCTAAACGAAACTGGTGCCTCGCTGACATGCAGTATGAAAATTTGAAAACAAATTTAATCGATAAAGAATATCCAAGATAGTTTCGCACTCAAAAATGTAAAAATAGAAAGGGTCTCTTCTTTAATTCCTTTTGACAAAGAGAGCGTCACTCCATTGGAGAGATTTCTGTTCCTCGTAGTGTTATTTCTGGATAGCATGAACAATTGATTCTAAAAAGTTAAAGAAACGAAGCTACAATATTTATACTGTCATTATTTCTTCTACAATTTCAAAGAAACGCCAACCGTAACACGGAATCTGAACCTATGGACCATGAATATGCAAGGTACTTTCAATCATGTGCATGAGGAAAAAAATAGCAAGGTTCCTTGAAGTTGAGTTGAATTCTTCTATGCAAATATTGGTATACAAACAGAAGGGTTTAAATATTCGGAAAACTTCGTGCATATATGAAGATTGTACATCTGAAAATTGTAAGATAGGCCTTCTCATTTGTAGTAATCAAAATTTGATAGGGAACTATATTATTATTATTATTATTATTATTATTATTATTATTATTATTATTATTAAATATGTGCTGCCTAGAAGAATTGCATGAATCTGGAAGCTCTTTATCCAAGTGAAAATGTAATAAGTGCGGAAAATGGATCGGACAAGGATGGTTCAACAAGCATATGACACTACATGATCTAAGTGTCTTGGAAGATATTCACCGACAGCGACACCATGCTACTTACATCATTGACCATGCGAAGGGCATATTTTGCTCACGGAAGGGTTTGCGTGGTGGTGGCTTCATACATATAGATAAGGCATTATCTGGCCCTGACTGCGGTACGTTCTGTGAAGGTATACAATTGTACGAAGTAGCAAAACGAGGGAGACTTATGATCTACGAATGTCCACATGTTCAGTCGATACAACATGCAAAGCCAGGGTTTCAACAAGATGTAACACCGGGATCTCTTCAAGCCTTAGTCACAGGCAAACTCATCATGCCGGTGAGAGAACACGAGACACTAAAATTGAAAGACGAGGCTCAACAACAATACACACCTTTCCTCGCTTACATGCCACTGAATGGGTCCACCCAAAGATATATTTATTTATCTGTCTATTCCCGACAAACGCAATACTGGAGTAGACTCAAAGGAACAGTGGTAGCAATGGACAAGAAAGGTAGGTGCATTTATTGCCAATGTTCACCTGAAAAGAAAAAGACCTGTAAGCATAAGACAATCGGAAAGTGGTACCTGAACCAAGAGCAACCTGAAGTTCTTTCATCTAGGATTGAAGAAGGCGTGGACGATGATGCCACTGACGAGACAGAGGACAACCACGAAGATAATCTTTGTCTTTATCAGAAAGAGTATCCACCAAACAGCCCTGTACTGGAGAGAATAACGAAATATATAATGATGTGCAAAAAATATCCAGATGATGCCAATAGACATGCAGTATACAATGATGTCGAATCAAGGGCAACAATAGTGCCCAAGGAGACACATTGCCACTTCTGCCATGCACAATTAAGCGAAGCAACTCTGATTACAAACACAGCCAAAGTCGTTTTCAGCGAGAAAATCATAAAGAGTAAGTAATTTGATTAATTTAAACAATATATTTTTCACGTTTATTTGCAAATATGCCTCCATTCTGTATATAATGTTCTGAATATTCAATTAGTGTTGTTTGTTTCTCGATGATTATATGTTATGTACATCTATATTTTGAATATGGCCTTCTTCCAAAAACAAGTTAACGTTCTACCTTATTAGTGATAGTTATTTTGTAAACAACATAATATATAGCTAATATCTATCTGTGATTATTAATGTATACATGTTTATTTGCACCTGAATGTGGGACATTAGTTTAGCACTTGGAAATTCCTGATCTTGCAGACAACTTTGGTGTATAAAAAAAATAGACCTACATCCCACCTCCATTAGTGTGGCTTAGATTTTTATTTTACTGTTGTTTACTTCAAAATTACTCGTTTCTACCTAAGCATCAGTGTTATTATTGTGTTCAGTTTTAATTTGGTCGATTGCGTAGTCTATCCATTTGGACTTTTGATAATACTTTCTGTAATGTTTATGATTCAGTTTACAATACTTTAAGTTCCATGTTAAAGGTTCACTTTGAATTATAGGGAGATAAACAATTTCTTGAATTTTACTAAACCTTTTGGGTTTTGCACTTTTCCGCTACTCAGGTTATAGCCAGAGAGTTGTAAAAGTACTCGCTCCCCGTGTCTCAACTTTTTGGCGTGTTGTGGTCCCTATGGTGGAAGGACTATAGGAATTCTCAACACCATAACCCGGAATTGAAAACTTGGCCACACTTTATCCATCATGAACGAATGTAATAATAATAATAATAATAATAATAATAATAATAATAATAATAATAATAATAAAGAATTAATAACAGTAGTAGAAATGTAGTAGCAGTATTAGTTGGTTTTGTCGTTTATGATGTTCTTACTGTTGCTGTTTCTACTGCAAATACTGCAGTTACTGTATTAATAATGTGGAGGAATAACAATATTGATTTCTTAAAGTTTGAACATTGATTTCTTTACCAATGATTTTCTTTCAATTTGAGAAAACATTTATGTACATTTATATACTTAAAGTGAATGACAGGGAATAAACAAAGAAGAAAGAAAGAAAAAAAGAAAAAGAAAGTGACACTTCCCACAAAAATCCTTTCGTTTTGAAGTAAGTACCCCAGATGCTAGTAAAAGTGATGGAACATTTTGATTCATTTTATAAATAAATACTTTAATATTTTTTAGATGTAAGTGTGTACATAAAGCATTGCATGAAATGCAAAGTGCCCTACCGGTACCAAGAATGGGCCGATGGGATTCACAATTACAACGATTCATTATTCCTTGGTTTTGATGTGTGCATGCGCTTTCGGTCTGGACTGAATGTAATTCTAATACATATGTAGAACATTTACAAATGCAATACCAGTATTTTCCAGCACTGAACACTGCACATTTTTCAGTCAATGAAATCTTCAATGTCTTTAATATCCACATGCGATTGGAATGAAATTCATAGGATTGCACAATGCCTCTATCTGCCAAGCTTTCCTTCTTTATTCTATACAGCCAAGATTTGGCATCACATTTATTAGTGTTCCATGCCATGAAAGTAATAAGTAATTATGTGCCATAAGGTTATTTGTTTGTCATGTCCAAGACAACTCCACCTCCCATTATGGTGTCAACTGTGGCTGGAAATTCTCCAAAATGTGTAATTGTCAGATTATCTCTCTTTCAATCCTTTTTCGTTTCTACCTTTGATTATCAGCTATACCAACGCCATTAATAATTAGTACTCATACGTAAGATCATATATATATTGTTCTACATATTTTGGCGATACAGTTATGTTCTGTCTTGGCAGTACAGTCTCTGTTTTGATAAATTAAGGGGTTTGAATCTACTCGAAATTTGCATTACAGATGCTGCGGGTATACTTCTACAAAATTTATTACGTGGAAGCACGGACCAGAAATATTAACAACATTTATTGGATTCTTGGGATAACAATATCGGTAGAAGGATTCAGTGGATATGTCTCAGTGAACGATTTAAGAACGGGACAGTAGAAGGGCATCAAATAAGACATATATTTGGCAATTGATTCATGCATTGTTTCCAATATAACTTTATCCAATGTTAAAATAAGTTTTGGTATTTTATATTCCTAAGCGTTATGACTGACGATCAAATTTTGCCTTTGATCTGATTTGTACAACACAATGTTTAATGTCAATCACACTTTATTCTGTCTCATCAATTGAAAAGTTTAAGATTGCTGATTTAATAACGTCAAAATTACTTGACAAAGTCGCTTCTATTAAAAAAAAAAAAAATTAAATATTATTTGCAGAACCACGTTGCTATTGAACGTTCAGTAGCGATACTGGAAGATGAGTTGAACGAAGATCTTAATTATCATCAGACAGAACAAGCATATCTTCTATTTGAATCATTGACTAATCATTACTACACCTTCAGTTGCGTTTCATGTGGATGGTATCCTATGACGCTGATTTGGGATGGTGTTCGATAACCGTGTTTCAGATTTCCAGGCAAGTAAAGTGTGCTATTTAACAACTTAAAGCAGGTATTTCGCAGATCTACTCACATTATCTATCGCTATGTGTCAGTCAAGGGTTTATTATTGAACAGTGCAATGAACCACTGTCAACATGTAAAATACAAACTTTCTTTCACCAAATTTGAGTGATTATTTTCCACATGAACTGAAAAATCCTCCCTAATGAAGTTTTAAAATTTTCAAAAGAAAATCATTTATTATAGGGATAATACTATGGTAATTCGTTAATTGTCTTGTGAAACAGGTAAGTATCTGTCATAATGATATCGTTTTTGTATGATCTATTTCTAGATTATACATTCGCAAATTGGCCCCAGATGAATAACACACAAGTAATATGGTTTAAACGATAATGTCCTTTTTCTCGGTTTAATCGGTTTTGTCTCATTTTACAGTATCTGATCTACCCCCACCGCAGTCAAGCATCCAAGAAACTGTGGACATCGTTAAATTCTGGAGCGATATTGACACAACCTTCATCATTAGAGGGGTCACAAAGGGAGAAAACTAGATTTTCAGTGCATGTCTCTTTTCTCAGATAAGTACTAATTTGGTATGTAATCTAGAAGAATTGTTTCCATTTACATTCTAGCTTTGACATATTATAACGAACTTTTACATCTGTGTACATTTAACGTGAAATCATCACGTGACAAACATATACAGATGATTGAGACTTTCTATATTAAAAAAACAAATCTTTCAAAATGACTTGCAAATGACAGTTGTAATATCAATGTTAGATGAACTTGTCAGCATCGAAGCGCAGAATTAATGATGGTGTCATATTTACTCTATTTGTTGTTGATGATGATAACGTTATATTTTTGGTTGTTTGTAACGATGATGGTACCGTTCTGGTGGTCCAAAATGGTTAAAGCGTTTGCCTCTGATGCGGGAGATGGCCGGTTCGAACCCCAGCCAAGTCATACCAGACACTTATAAAAATGGTACTACTAGCTTCCTCGCTTGGCGCTCAGCATTAAGAGGTTAGGTTTAGGACTGATCGGCTTGGTGTTAAGATAATGTGACTGGGTGGAACAGGATCTTACATGTCTACGGCATGATGCCCCATTGCTACACATCACTATAAACTGCCACATTGCACACATCGTAGTTGATATAAGTAAAATTGTTAAAGGTAAGTTGCCATATCATACAAGACTGCTTTCTCTTTTTGTAAAGGATTACAACCATCTACCAAGCTATCAATACTGGAGTCTTTGGATTGGCAAGAAATCTAGGCATGGGAACTTACTATATAATACTGAATTTAGGAAGCGTTCCCAAGTTGAAGAAATCGAATATGGAGAGCCAGTACCAGAGGAGCTACTAAACAATTTACTTCAGGGTGAGAAGGTAATTAGTTCAATATATTCTTTAAGTAAAATGTCGCTCGTTCCCATTAGTAAGGGATAACTATGCAGTATCCTTCAGTAAATTAACAACTTTAACAATAAAAAAAAGTAAAAAATAGTTTCTTCATAGTATTTGGCCTTTTCAAAATCTTTTTGAACTCGTTTTACGACATGCTGGTGAAGAATTTTGTATTCAATTTTACATAGCATTTGCGGATACTCATTCTAAAATAATCCGTTGAAAATGGTTTTTTGATCGGTTATAATAAATTCCAAAATTTGATATTGATCTTTATTGAACGGCAAAGTCAAAATATATTTTCGTTTATATCACAAACTCTAGGATCTTACAGATAGTTAACTGTTTGCAAACTTTCGCCTTCGCACAAGGAAGGAATTTAATCCTATTTATGTAACCTTATCCTTATATCATGAAAAAATATGTAACTAATCTTCAAATTAATTAAAAATATTAGATATATGTCAAGATCTATAACAACTATACAAAACGATTAATGAGTTCAAATGTTGTACGAATAAAGAAAAGTAAGACTTACACATGTCCTGTCAAATTAAGCAAAATATAAAGCTGTTAGAACTCTAAATGTTAATTATTTGGTGATGTCGGCTGAATGATGTTGCAGTTTGATTGGCACTCCTTTGGGATGTATTTTTGCGGACAAAAATGGTCAACGTGGTATTATAAAAGAAATAAATGCCTTAAAGGAGACATTATATATGCCAAACGTTTTCTACTTCATTGAATAGAAATATACTGACTATGGACTAAGCAGATTAACCACTGAACCTGCTTGGAGGCAATACCCCAATCCATCAAATTCCGAAAACGGTTTCCTTTGGCAAAACGGTACTTTCAACGATTCCATGTTAAATAAAAATTTATTTCTTACGCTGTTATTGGATTCACAGTTGGCTGTTATTCGACGTCTTTGTAGATAAATAGGAATCCGTCTGTAAGGTTCTGCTATAGACATGATCTTAAGAATGAGGAAAAGTCAGTTTCTAAAGGCCAGTTTGACCTGGCGTATGAGAAGGTGTTTGGCACATCTGGTAAGCAAATGCTAAATCGTCTTTGTATGTACTTCTCTTTCGCTCTTACGAATGTAAGGAAATTCAATAAACGCAGCAGAAATTGACTCAAACCAAAAAGAAACTGTGCCACAAAAAGAATAATATATTTCCAGGTAAAATAATATCGGCATTGCATATTGTCATTTGTAGATGTTATAGTACTGACTAAATTACCTGTTAGCATTTCATACTTTCTACGTTGTTGACTGAATGTATAAACTGACCGCTCCGGTGTCCTAGTGGTTAGAGCCTCAGCCTTGGATGCGGGATGTCGCGGGATCGAACCCAGGCCAAGTCATACCTTGCCTTGCCAGGCGCTCCGCATGAAGAGGATAGTGTTAGGACTGATCGGTTTAGTGTCATGATAATGTGAGTGGGTTGGACATCATGATATATGTCTGCGTCATGATGCCCTAGTGCTAGACATCACTATAAATTGCCACTCAGTAGACATCGTAGCGATATGACTGAACAATTGTTAAAACTACGTTAACAATCCAAATCACACACACACACACACACACACACACACACACACACACACACACACACACACACAGTCACACACTCCAATTTGTAGCATAAAAATTGTTACATGCCTTATAAAATCATTCTTTCATCGGTAAACAGTAATCCTTGTTTATAAGCTGCGTGATAATAATGCATATATTTTGGTAATCATTTTAGTACAGATACTGATGTCTCTTTAGGTGCGGAAAGTTTTTAACAACCATATTTTAAAAAGACTGCAAGGAACGACTAAATTATTTCTCTGACAATATTCTTCAAACTGAAATTTATTTTATAAAACATCATAAGCATTTCTGTTGCTTTATTTTACTTGGAGTTTAAAATATTACTTTGATTTATATTAACACTCTCGAAACTCACGCCATATTCTTAAAAAAAGCCAACAAATGCGTTTGACAGTCGTTGCATGATTTTCGTACGGAAATACTAATTTGAAGGAAAAATACCCTAACTTTAGGCGTTTATCATTTGATATAAAAATAATTAATCTTGGTGTAATTCAGGGCAGTATATCATTAGAAACATATTTATAAAAATACATTGGCTTTTATGATTCGCTAATTATTCTTATTGTAAGTATTTATGCCAGTTCTACTTTATTTTATTTCTGATCTAATTGACCCAGAAAACTAATATTTGTGAATGGTCAGTTTATAATATTATATCAGTAAGTATTTAAGAAGAGCAATATTTTCAATTATTAACACATTGCCACCTGTTTCCATATTTCAGGTGGTTGGGTATTGGGAGCATGTCCTCACGGAATTGTGTATGCAACCAAATCATTGCTGAGATCAGAGAAGCCCATGGGACTACGTTGTTCTATTGAGATCTTTCAAGTACCGACCAAATATCACAATAGCCGACATTGCACATTTAATCGCGAGTCATGGTAACACAATACAAAGTAACTTCTTTCATCCCAATTAGGGTAGATTGGCTCCTCCACATGATAAGAACATTACGCTGTCGGAAAATAAAGAACCTATGTTTTAAATCACTCTCCAGCATAACGTCGGGTCAGAAAATCACGATATCAATCCAACCAGTGGCTCAAATGAGCATTATGCTCTTTTTGATTGGTTCCACGAGGGAAGTACTAGAGAAGATGATGAAAGCTTGCGCAACATTTCCCTTTCTGAAGGGATTTTCGGGAATCATTGATAACCAGACATTGGAACAAAGATTTAGCTCTTTAAAACGAGATCTTTATTTCCTAAATCAGATGTGGCCAACAACTCATATGTTTGTCTTTAGACTGTTAATACACCTACAAAATCGGCTTTGTAACAAACGTGTCAGGGAGAAACAACTGAAGGCATTCGGAGGTTCCTGTTGTTTACATGAACATGGGCAGCTATCATTTCAATATCAATACTCTTTGAGAGCGAATATTCCTTATCACTACCGGTACTCGGACATCCGTTGACTAATGATCAAGTGGATGATCAGTTTCAAAATCTAACGGAGTCATCAAATTTGCCAGTCAAAGAAGAGATACAAAAATCGGATCATGGAGAGCATGCGACGTCAGAAAGCATAGATTATTTGCTCACACAGACTAATAGCATCAACAGAGATGCGAGAGATAGTCGTCTTCAAACACTACAAGAGCATTTCAAAGATATTCTTACGTCATTCCATGACTTGTCATCAGCAGACATTGAGAATATAAAACATAATATTAAATATTCCAATATTTTATTCAGAAGTACTGATTTGAATAAAGGCGCCAGATGGTTTCTCGCAAGATAGACGGGTATATCATTCAGTGCCAAGGTGCAACTAATTATTGTGGACTTATTTGCATTAACAATGCGCTTGCGGCAATGGATGATGATGCTTTTTCCAGTAACAACAGAGGAAATGGACCTGGTGGCTGATCAGCTGTGGATAGGCTTGGCCCAAAATCCAGCACTTGGAGTAACTTCTTCACAAGAGGCACTGAGAGTTCAAGATGGCTTTTGCTCAATTTAGGTGATCGAGTCTGTCCTGGAGAGGCATAGTATTCAATGTATTAGAATACATGCTTCTGTCATACAGTGGTTGTCACCGGAGGAATTTGTTAACAACATCCAGTCAGAATATGCTTCGAGAATATTTATGATGCATCCAGCAAATTCCGAGCACTTGCTGACCCTTAAGCACGACGAAGCGGAATCTCTTTTAGTAGATTCCAATTAACCATTTCTGACATACATGACACCCTCTGAAGCGGTAGAACTTATACGCCGATATTCTCAAGGAAATGGAGCTGTACTTCTTCGGAATACTTCAGGAAAATGAAAACGTTCTGGGGGAGGCAAAAAGGTAAAGCGATTATTTGTTTGCATTTGTTATATTTTATGAAAGAATATCAATAGCACAACAATGAATGTTTCCTCGGAGCGTTATCTATCTATGTATCTATCAATTTGTGGGAAAATTGGTGCAAATACATAAATCAGTTTAGAGTCTTTAGTCACATTTCTTAGAAAAACTCAAGCGTCTTTTCATACCTAATGTCGTGACAAAACGGTGCACATCCCTTATGAGATGCATGAGATAAAATATGACCTTATTAGTCTTAAATAACAGTGCATTGGAATCAATAAATTTAAATAAATGTCGATTCTTGACCTTACAGGGGTCAGAGTGAGCCTGTTCTAAAATGTCCAACAAATGGTACGATTGTTCGAAAAGGCCATATGCCTTTGTATACGATTATCCTGATGCAAGGAAAATTAAATACAAATATAAACACCCGTGTACTAACATCAGCATGTTGCGATGTATCATGAACCATGAATGCATTGCTAATTTTATCTTTCAAAATCTCACATAGAATAAAACACATGATACAATCATAGTCATTTATGAAGTCGAGTAATGTAAATGACATTACGAAGAAAGTAAATACAAAAGAATATTATCTGTCAGGCAGTTTGACGAAAATATTATCACATCGATTTACATAAATTTCAAACATGATGTAAACTTTTGTACTGTTTTAAATTATAACATTATATGTTTCCAGCTCACTGAAGTACTTCAGATTCATGACGACGCAAATGATATCTATGCTCTAAGGACCAGCACTAGCAAGGTACGACAAGCCATATATCAACATACAGGCACGATAATTAAGCAGTTATTTAATCTTTGTGTTGTTCTCTCTCTCTCTCTCTCTCTCTCTCTCTCTCTCTCTCTCTCTCTCTCTCGTTGTCACTCAAGACAGCTCAACGTAACAATACAGACTAATTCAATTTAATATATATATATATATATATATATATATATATATATATATATATATATATATATATATATACCCAGTAATATATTCCTAGTAAACAAGATTATGAGGTACGACAAACAAATTAAACACAATGATAAAAGTTCTTGAAGTATAAAAAATAAGTAGTGCCCCCTAAAATCTTCAGCATAAAATGTCCTCAGTTGATAAAGACGCTATCGCTGCAACTAGTACAATGTTTAATATGCACGGGGTCTTATTTGTGTTATATGCGCGTCTTTTGCATGTATTTTGTTTTCGATTTTAACTGTTTCTTTAGATGTTGTAGTGACACTTGATAATTTAACCCCTGGCCACAATTGCCTCATTACTATTATTTTGGAACTATGGTAATTATTGAAGAGTGAACACCATTGAAGTTGTGGAAGCTAGCTTCAAATCGCTGTACAGGACAAAATAATAAGAACATATGTTTAAATAAAACATGTGTTGATTTATAAAGGACTAAATAGAATATTGACTGGTAATTCAAACGCTTTTCCTTTTGGCATTTAAACATACTGAATGATTTGAAACTTGATAAAAATGTTAGAAAATAATAATCCAAGCCTGTCTTCCTTTTGACAAAAATAAAAAAGTTCAGATAAAAAAAATTTAAGAGTATTGTTTAATGTTGGCTTGGTTTCATTTTGACAAGAATCTAAAAATTCAGATCCAACAAACTTAAGTGTATTGTTTTATATTTTGAATGAAATTGCCGTTTGATCTTTAAATAGATGTAAAATTTCTTGTAGCGCAGACCTTCCTCGTGGATATTCCATCCACTGGCTCCAAAAAGAGGCGATATTGCATTTGCGATATGTCAAATGATGGGAGGTGACTGTTTCTTTCAAAATATTTTATTTTTCAATTTTTTTTTCACTCCAAATGTGAAAATGTCAATAATTTTTTAAGTGTTGCATAAGTGATAACTGGCGAATATTTTTTTTCTTTAAGTCTTCGACACATTATTAACACATTGACAGAATATATCTGAATGGACTATTGGAAAAGAAAGTTATTGATTAAATGAAACTAGGTTTCGTAATTGGAGGAGAGGTTTATATATGTTAGTGTCTCACAAGACAACTTACTTTGGAAAAGCATATAGGAATATTGAGTTATTTGACTGGTTTCATGTCAAATTCTTAAGGTGGTAGATAGTAAGGTTCATAGACTGAGACTTAACCACATGATGCTGCTCCTCCTGTCCGACTGGGAGGCCATGCATTAGAGAATGATGCATTTTCTTAGTGGTTGAATGTAAAAATCTAGGTGATCAATGCTAAAATCTAAACTCTTAAACTTTGGCACAATCCTCACTTCATGCTGCTCCTCGTGTTTGACTGTGAGGCCAAACATGCTGATTCGTAGCATGAGGAATTAGCCCGTTGACCCAATAAATACAAAGAGATTATCTACTTTGGCACAAGTAGCAAATACGTAAACGCTGAGCAAATCAAACTATAATAGCTGGTTAAACAACTTGTTGAAAATATCACTAATATTTTGAATGGACGACAGTGCTATAGCTATTCACACGAGATAAAAATTCTATGTCACAGAGGGATACAATTACTCCAAAATTAATGTTTTGCAATCCCTTGCTAAAAACGAATATGACATTAACAGTTATTACACGGAAAAATAAGAGATCAACAGTTCTAAAATCCTGTAATCAAAAAAATAGGTACATAATATTAAGTTTTGCAATTGTGGTTAATATATGAATATAAAAATAAATATAATGCGCAAAGTTTAAAAATGATTCTTCGACATCCTAATATTGGTCTTTCTAACTTTACTGTTTGTTAGATGAGTTACAATTAGTAATTTTTAAAAGATACGCAGCTGAACGAATTTACGAAATCTAGTTTCTGAAACAAAGACGAACTTTTTTAAAGTTGGCAAAAGAAAGGAATTTGTAAAAACAAAAACAAAGGGTACAAAATAATTTGTTTGATCTAAAGATTAAAATAAATGATTTGCAATGTAGTATTTAATGCACAAATTGGCTTTAAATCGGCTCTTATGCATTCAGTTTCAATATTCGTTTTCCTAATTTAAAGAATATAACTTTTTTGCTTTAATATATTTGTCATGAAGGTATTTTGTAATAATTTGATACGAGATGAAACCCTTTCTTTAAAGAAAATTCAACAATTCATTTTTTTGTCTTCACGTGAATGGATTTCACGAAAAAGAAATATATGTTCCTTTTTGTTATCATAAGGCTGTTTCACCATTCTTGCCTTGGACTTCAAGACGAAGCGCCAGAATTCTACTGAAAAGACTGTGTGGTAATGATCTTGATGTATTTGTTTTCCTCTGTGTACATATCAAATTTGTTATGTCTATTTTTAGTTTCTCCACCTTGTTATCAAATCCATAACATGCATTTTGAATACTAGTGCTAAGAACAATTTGACTATATGCAGATACAGTTCAGCCACAAACTAATCTTGAACCATGCCTTGCATATTAGTCCTCAATGTAAATTCCCTCATAAAGAAAGTATATACTGTCTCCATAATGTGTAATACAGCCAAAATCTAGAGCACATTAAATTGATTAGATTTTAGTGAATTTCTACTGGATTTATTTCAATTATAATATGAGCCGACATCATTAAGTAGTGTACTTATCTATTCTATTCTCAACAAGTGCAGAAATATGTTAGAACATATTGACACTAAAGTGGCCTCACACTTAAAGCTGGGATCATCTTTATTGATTCAATGAATAAACATGATGTACTGAATAACATTTGGAATACACAGTACGCACATTGAAAGAGACTGCAAATATGCAAAATTCATACAGACTTTATTTTTCCATAAAACATTTCATATTCATTTTAGCAGACACTGAAAACTGATTTATAAGTGTTGTATATCAGTTCCAAATTGAAACAAAATACAAACATAAATAATATGCCCCCTGTATGGGGGGGTGGGTTCCTTGGTTAAGTTAAGTGAATTGTCAATTGAAAGTGCATGCAGTTTTGTCACTGACAAGTGGTATTTCCAATTTCATGCTCCTTCGATCTAGTGTACCAGCGCTGTGATGTTGTGTCACGCCATTAACATGTCTTTTAAATCCCAAAGACTGACTGATACATACTAAATGTTTAGATAATTGTTTACATACATACATAGCCCTTGCATATATTAACGTCTACCGACATAAAATTAAAAACAAACCCATGTCTGATTATATTATGGAGAAATATCAACCATTCATGTAGAAATGTACTATAACGCTTATTAGTAATTCTGCCAACCCCATCAGTACGAAACAGAGAGTTGGGTGCCGCTTTGTCAGTGTTCCCTTCCATTGTGTAAATTTGTCATCAGACTAGTCTCAGGTCGCGTGACTGCTGCAACAATGACGTCTTTACTCATCGATGATATTCAGTTATTACCAGGCAATGACCAAGATGGGATAAGGTTGTGGTTAATCCGCTTGTAAGTGTGAAGCATTGTATGGATCAGAAAGTAGATCCCTTTGAAAAGGAATCCCTGATTTGTGCAATTACTAGTGCTATGTTTAATTCTCTAAAAAGTCCAATTGGTACATAACTGAAACAAAAACGAAAAACGATTTCTTAGGAAGCAACAAGGAACTTAAACTTTTAATTCCTTGAGAGCTCAGTGCAAGTTTTGCTTGAAGCATTTAATAGCATTACACACTTAAATCATTCAGAATTTAATTCAAAATAATCTTTTGCTGGACTATTATGACATATGGTAAAATTATATTATTTTAATAACATAGTGGTAATATTATAAGCCACTAATTCAATGGAACACTTTTTGATTCTAAGTGTTCAGAGATCGTTAAGTGAAGACGTACAGTTCAAGTTTGCTTTCGCTATTCATGATTAGGAGAAAGTCAAAGTTTGATGGGAGAGAGATTATGGTCATGAAGATGATGAACGAAGCAATACTACAAAGGTAATATTCGAGACTTCACGTGAAGTATTTATTGTAAAACTGAAAGTAATTAGGAAGCAAACATACTACTTGTACAACTTTTAAAATGCTTTATCACTCTTTTCTAATGCAGAACTTCTTCACTTTTTCATATAATCATGTATTACCCTGATGGCACTGACTTTCTGTATTAACTGGTACCGATCAGGCTTCATTCACGTAGTTTCGCCAAGCAAACTTTATTTCATATCTTTCACTTTGTCCTGAAGGGTTGCTTGAGTGTTCAGACTTTTGGAAGATTAATTCTATGAAAAAAGAAATGAATAGTCTGTAAATAACGATGATTTCATGTTCAGCGCTAATTGACAAGTTTTGTATGTTTACTTTTCAGACACTTGAAAAGATATCAGAGACGTTCTTGAAGGAAAAGGTTTGTATGAAACTATTGACAGTATATACTATAATGAATGAATGGAATTCGCGTTTACATTAGTTCGGTTCTTAGAACGGTAGAATAAACCTTATTTAATTCTTCTTATAAAACAAAAACAAAGAAGATGTAAACATCATTGTTTTCGGCAGTTATCGATGCATGCATGTATTTCAAAACCATCTCGTAATAAGAGCGTGATTTGAAAATGCTAAAGTGATAGAGTTAATTTGAAATTAGAGACTCTTTGAAGTCGAACTATTGAATATTCTCTTTGTGTATAATGTATACTTTCCAGGAAGAAGCTCTTTCTTATTAGCTGTACCAGATAATCAGCTGCGATGACGACTGCTAATAAGCTTTTCATTCATAAGTCTTAAATTAGTTTACATATAAATTAATATTCTCCTTCACATTGCTGCTCTATCATTACTTGCTTGACTTTGTGATCTTTTCGTGCTTTAATAATGTTGTAATTGAACTAATTTCTCCCTTTCATAGATATAATTTTATATTTGTCTTATGTTGTAATACATAACATAAGGCAAATCTATAGTAAGTTCTTAAAGTCGTATTCTAAAGAAATCATTCAACACAGTATGGCGTAAAACTTAGCAACGTCGCAAAGAGGCATTTATTGAGTAAAGTGCAGAAAGTTATGTGATAAATAGAAACTTATACTCGTGTTTGATTTTATATGAAGTTAATGAAATTCGTTGCATAATACAATATGTCACCTACAGTGGCATATAGAATTTTTCAAATCGTTTAATAAATTTCATATGAAATTATTTCTCATTTGCTTTAAGAAAGTTGTACTATTAGATCTGGTTTTAAAAGCTAAAGCCAATAATATCAACAAACAGCTCAAAATAATATGAACCAATATATTTTAATGTAGAGGATTCACTTATATTTGACGTGTATTCTTCAAAATATTCATTTGTTTTCTTAGCCTTATACATGAAAAACTATTTTCAGCGAAAACATAAGACACGTACACCATCATGCTTTTTGCCACGACTGGTTACGTGAACTGAACAAAACTGAGAAAGAAATGCGGATTCGGGCAAGATATACTAGAATACGAAGAGGTAAGTGTTCTTCGCAACGGACAATCTCAC
>JAECUM010045687.1:0-18920 GCA_016617855.1 Megalonaias nervosa
ATTTGTAGAATATGCCTTTCAATCAGCATCATGGAGCCAGTATTGTACATACATACATACAGACAGACAGGCAGGCAGGCAGGCAGGCAGACAGGCAGACATGCAAACATACTGTTGAACACATGATCAGTTTCTGCGTCTTGAACCCCAAATAGTAATCATTTATCAAGTGTATATAAAACGTCGATGTACCACGTAGAAAACACTTGCCTAATTAAAAATGTACCTATTAAAAATGTACCTTTCACGCTTTGAATGAGTAATACAACAGATTTACTTTGCAAAAATAACGATGTCACATTGTTCCTGGACCTATCAAAATCTTCAAAAACCTGACGTACACTTGCCCTATCAACAATCCAGATCAAACTATTCCACTTCCAGCCGTGGATGCATGACAACCAACAAACAAACTTTTTGTTTGAAGTCATTCTAGGTGACAATGCCATTACAGATTCACACTGATATTTTAACACCTTAAAAGATAACCACATGTATAACAAGATTTGAAACTACCATAGTAAAGTAGGCATACTCGATATTCAAGTTACACCAAGATCATATACACAAGATCAAGTTACACCAAGATCATATACACAAGATAAGGAACCGGAGATCTCTCTATTGCCACATGAAAGCACCCACTCCTTATCTTAATCTAATTTAAATGTTGATTCACAGAAAATCCTCCTTCAACTTCAGTTCATTTGTCTGTAAATAACATCTTACTGCATGCGTTTTTTTCTCCATCTAAAGCTTTTGAATTTGTGAATTACAATATTGTTTTTCACTTGCGAAGAGGACTTTAAAATGAACATTGCCTTGTTTACTTTAATATTCGGGCAATGTGAGTTTAAAATGAACATTGCCCTGCTTACTTTAATATTAGGGCCTTATTGTATTAACTTGGCTATAAATGAACACTTAAGACAGAACATGTGGTTGCCAGTCGCTTTCCGTGGGTGGGTGGTTCTTCCCCGAGATTTCCGAGTAAATCTGGCCGCCATATATAACCTACAAATTAACAATGTGCTGAAAATTGGCGTTAAACCCCAAACAACAACAACAACGAAACACAAATAGAAACTTTTTTTTCAAAAAAATCTTTGCGTTGTACGATAGATTTTGTACAGACTGTACAAACCGGCGTTCTAAAATGAGCTCAACTTTCTTGCTCCAGGAATACGGTTTCAGTGAAGACTGTTTCTGTGAGTTGGTTGCAGTAGGCAATAATTAAATTTTCAATTTTCTTTTTTCAAAATGTATTTATTGTCGTTATTATTATTACCAAGCACTTTTCTATTCTTTTAAATCTTTGCATGTTCAACTGAAAATGCAGTAATTTTTGACATTCGTATAACTCATTAATTCAATCAAATGAGCATGCCTCAGTCTTCATAATAAAGAATTTGCATACATGACGTCGCAAGCCTTTGCATTAGTCCGCATTGAAAACACATTAGATCTCACAGCATCGGTTTGCAATAACGCATAAGAGATACAGCGAAACTGAATTCATTTTTTGAAGGGCTGACCAGTTGCTATACGGCTTTGTTTTGTTCCAAATACAATATTAAGCAATACTCGGGCCATGAAATTTTCTTGACGGCCTCTTATCCTATTACATACTAGTGCGTCATTGGCCTGTTATCCTATTACACATACTAGTGCGTCATTGTCTTGTTGTCCTATTACATACAAATGGGTCACTGACCTGTTATACCATTAAGTACCAGTGTGTCATTGGCCCGTTATCCTACTACATACCAGTACGTCACTAGCCTGTTATCTTATTATATACAGTCTGTTACACAAATGAGTATAAAAAGTTCAGATACACCGTTCTCATAATGCAACCATCCCCCCCCCCAACCAACCAACCAACAAACTTCAAAATTACTATTTCCTTCAAATAATAACATCTAAAATATGGAATATACCATGGGGGGGGGGGGCTAATTAGGAATGGTGATAAAACTTGTTTATTTAACAAGAGTCCATCGAAGAGACTGACACTCTAATTCCCGAAAAGAATTTCAAGAAATTCCAGATAAAACCAATCCTTCTTTGTAGCTACTGAGTGTTGAAACCATCTCTGATAATGTTAACCGGTAAGATTTAAAAATTAGCCTCCGTGGCGGCGAAAATGGATGTATGCTCTGTACTATTTTTCATTTAGTACAAGCTAGAAGAATCAGAAGACTTGTTGTAAAAAACCCATGTTGATACGATCATCAGAATTAGTGACAAGATTGTCAATATGTTCACTGTGGCGGCCATATCTGAGGTCTGATTGACACCATATTCATCCATGACCTAGTAGATATTGTAATTAGTCTTTTGGTGAAAACACCGCGTCGATGCGACTTTCCATTTAGGGGGAGGAGCAATAGGATTTTCAAGATGGCTGTCACGGTAGCCTTAATAGATGTCAGATCGGCGCCACTTTCGTTTAGTACCAAACATACATCTTAAGATGAGTCGCGATCCGGTTTAGAAGATTGCTGCTCGATATCAGATCTGTACAATATTTATTTAAGACCAACTAGACAAAATAAAATCTCCTGTGAAAAACTCACGCCGACATGACTTGCCGTTCAGAAGGAGTAGCACAATATTATTGGATGCTGTGATAGCTATATTGGATGTCATATCGGCTCCATTTTATTGAGATTCACCTATATATCATTATAAATCTTTTAATGAAAACCCCATGTTGATATAACCATCTCTTCATGTGGAGTAACGATAACATTTTCAGTATGGTCGCTTTGGTGGCCATATTGATAGTCCGAGCGGAATAATTTTCATTTATGATAACTAGACATCATAAGAAGTTTTTCAATTCAAATAGTATGTCGATTTGACTTTTATTCAGCAGCAGCAATAACAGGATTTTCAAGATGGCTGCCACTGAGGCCACATTGAACGTCCGATCAGCCAGGTCAGCAGCATTTTTATTTAGGGCCAACAAGACATAATACGAAGCCAATCAGTAAAATCCCCATGCTGATATGACCATTATGGAGTAACGATGGCAAGATTTTCACAATCGACTGTCATGATGGCTATACTGTATGTCATTTCCACTTGGAACCAACTCGACCCATGTTGATATGATCATCCATTCAGAAAGAATAGCGATAACAAGATTTTCAATATGTCTGCTGTGGCGGCCGTATTTGATTCTGAGCACGCCATTTTCATTTAGGACCAACTAGATCTTGGGCTGAATATGTGTACAGTTTCGTGGTAATCTTCCAAGTAGTTTAGGAGGAGTAGCAATAATAAACGTGTGCCTAATGGATAGACGGGCGTCTGACGACGGACATCCGGTCATCTAGCCAAGCTCATCTGATCAATGACCGGCAGAGCTAAAAATGGCAGCATCTTTTCACATCGTATTTTGTTGTGGGTTTTTTATATGACAAATTTAAACAATGAGAGAAAAAATAATTGAGATTTTATTTATTTAATCTAAATGAATTATGATATTTTTGGATTTAATCCAAACTATCAATATATAAACTCGCTAGATCCTGGAAAGCTCAAAAAAGTGTTACGGCATTCATCTCCTTGGTTCTGCACACATTACAAATTTATCCCAACATACACAATCCGATTACAATCTCCAAATTGGCCATCCGTGTTGGTATTCCCTCTTCACTAATTGGCTTTTACAAAGCTTGACAAATAGCCCTGACAAGTGATAGGAGATAGATAGGGAAGAAATAATCCTCCTGTGTTTATCAATTTTAAAATTCTAAGGGAAACTGGGACAGTTCAGGAGAATGTACGGCAAGTATAAACTGGTCTGAATAAAATTTTTTTTTTATTTAGTTGCAGTACCGCAAGTGAATGCATGCATGCCATTTTCGTGGTGGAATAAGACGGGTGTGGAGTTGTTGGGGTAGAAGTGGGTGATACAGTATTTAGCCGAATTTATCACTGAAAAGAATATTTCACTACAGCAACGCTGATATGTGTTGTTAATTAGTGCATAGATATTTTTTTAATTAGTCAAAAATAAAAACAACATAGCTACCATGTACAACCATTTGCAATAGAACACAATTAACTATAATACGCACCTATTTATTTTCAATTACTCCAGTTAATTCTTGTATATTTTTTGCTTGGACTTGTTTCTTTTTTCTTCTCAATGTCGCATTGCCTAATTTATATTAATCTAATTAGATTGCACAGGAAACCAATAGGAAAAAGACCAACTAACTCATGACGTGTCAGATAAACTAAAAGAAAATAAAATATGCTTTTCGGACAAATATTCCGTCTTAAGCAGTGAAAACTTACACTAAAGTCGTCAGTTTCAAACAAGGAACATTAATCTTTATTACGGAGTGCAAACTGACACCAAAATTTATCATTTCAGTGCAACAGAGGTGACGAAAATATCTTAAAGAGTGAAAAATTGGCCAAAGTTGAAATCTTAAATATTGCGACATAGCAAAAAATCGCCTTCGTTATCATTAAAATTATTTATATCTCACTTCATCTTCTTCATTGTCGTCATCATCTTCCTTTTCTTCATACTTCATTTACTGAAGATTTTTCACTGTACGCTAATTTTGATCACATACATGTATACACTTTATAAAATTAATATATGTTTTTGCAGAAGGAATTTTATGAATCAAGACAAGATAACTGTAATTTTTAAACCTATTCGCAACAATTTGATCAGGTGTGATGGGTGATATTTGACATGATGACTACTCAAGAAGAAGCTTTATCAAAAAAAGAAAAAATAGTCCAATGCACAAAGGTCAACTGTTCAAATATTAACACTGATATGACAGGCTTATCGAACCTCAATGGAAATTTGTTTTTTTTTACCAATGATAGGTCGAGAGAGAGAGAGAGAGAGAGAGAGAGAGAGAGAGAGAGAGAGAGAGAGAGAAAGGAAATAAAACTTCTTTTTGGAAATAATTCGTAAATTAAAATAATTTGTGAAAAGTCTGCATCATATCCGTGAAGCTCGTGAAGTGCAACCTAACATTTATGCCATTTGTTTAAAAAGACTAATGGTGTGGTTGAGAATCTCACAAACCTAAAAGTAAGGATTCTCTTCATTATGCTACATTGTATCAGTTAAACAGAGAAATACTGGATGACTGTATATACACATATACGAGCTGGATAGGTTATCTCGGCAAACGTCAAAATTTTGAATATGACTGGTTAATTTATCGCGATTATCTCAAAACATGTTGAGCGCTAGATGTAAATATTATGTTTTATATTTCTCTTTTGTACAGTTTTTTAAAATCCTGATGTATCACAACGTGTTATGATTTTAATAAGGTTCTTTTGTTATGTTGTATTTTGAAAACTAATACCAACGTCACCTTCACCATGACATGAAAAGTGACACCATCGTCATTTTGTCTGATGCTGTGACCAAAGCTGACTATCTCCAGTTCAGAAAAGAATCATTTACGAATGTTGTCTGCTTCACACATCGAAACATCGTTGCTAGCCCTGGTTCCGATATGTTAACCCTATCTACACCTTGGCGGATCGAGCAGATATTTTAGTGCTTCGGTTCTGTGAATTTCATTGGATGCTGCACCAGGCCGCCGCATCCAATCAGAATTAAGTTGTTCACATTTGAGCACTGTTCATACATGATCGAGACCAGGGGAGCACAGATCTTGAATGGACTGATAAATAAGCAATTTTCCACTGCCGGTCCGTGTTTGTACAAATACCTTTCACTCACGTACACCTGTAAAAGCTTCCCTCTGGTACGTAGTCTAAATTTCGATGTTAAACTTACATAGTATCCTTTTCAAGTCAATTGCCTCCACCATTTTCAGCCGATGTACAATGCACCGCTGTCACACGCTCTTGGTTAGTTGGCGTTGCATACTAAGGGAGGCGACTCATGAAATTCATTAGCTGTCGCTAGGACAAAACACTAAAATATCTGCTCGATCCGCCAATATGTAGATAGGATTATAATATTGGAACCTTGGCTACCGAAGATGATGATATGGAAATCAAAGGAAATCAAACTGATTCAATCACTGTGTGATATCTCCTTTACTTACAGAATTCTACGTCACATTATATGGTTATCATATTTGAACTTTCAAAAAAGAGGACACTCCCGGAGAGTGGGTGTATCTGCATCCGTATCTGTTTAAAAATATAAGGATTGAAAAGGAGGATATGTCCGGGAAAAAAGAGGACGTATGGAAAACCTAGGCAACAACTACTTAAAAGAAGAGACAACCGCGAAATATCCCAATCTGAACAAGCTATTTATTTTCATTCAATGAGCATCAAAGCTTAATTCAATAAATTTCCCATTTAAAAAAGTCCAACACTCACTTCCACAGGCAAATCGTACTGAAAAGAGTTCCATCGCGCTAACGTACAAGTAGTAGTAGTTAATGTTGTTGTTTTATGTGGTGATAGAAACAGTAGCTTCAGCAGTAGTGAAGGCAAAATGTACAACATGACTAACCAGCCACGCTGGATGGATAGATCTAAGAGGCGCCGTAGCGGACAAAAGCTGGTCCAATCGGAACGTTGCCATTGAAATTTTAATGTCATATATCCAGAATTCCAATTTCACGTGTTGTATCAAAAATGCTTGTCCTTAAAGTTCCAATTTCTAGGTCGAGATTTTAGATTGTATCTGTTGAATTAAACAGTAGTGGTTGAAAGTTGTATTTTCTATGTCGAGCTTTTAGATTGTGTCGTTTGAATTACATCAAAATATTAGAATAATTGCAAGACCAAACAAAATATGTTTCTGGTCGGTCGACAGTCCCTGTTTTTCTTTGCCGAACCTAGGACTCCCCACCCCCTCTCCCCAGGTAAAAGAGAATGTAAAAAAATCCCAAGCTTGATGTGTGCATCTAACTGAGCGGGTTTAGCACAGTACTTGAAGTGTTTTGTACATATATACGAATCAATATGATATATATGTTTTATAAAAAATGAAAAAGAAGAAAATTCCCTGAATTGATTTGAGCATATTATTTAGCTGTTTTATCCCAATACATGAAATCACTAGTACTTTATATATATATATATATATATATATATATATATATATATATATATATATATATATATACATGCATACATACATATATATATATAAAACACATATGATGTGAAAAACTACCTACCTGCCCTATTTAGTTTGACCCAAAGAGAAAAACCCTATGCAGATAACCTGTCTCTTAATTTTCTTCAAATTATCCAGTACTTTCAAACTCTGTTGATGCAATGTAAAAGGTCAATGATAAGTGGTACGATTCACTAGCTATTTTAGCTGAACCTGACCGTGGACACACTAGAGCAGATGCCTTGCAACAAATTAATGTTGCGCATTATTAATTCTGTATGCACAATAAAAAAGAACTAGGTGTTTGTTTGCTCCTTAACATTAATCCCCTCAACAACGAGAACATATTTCGGGTAGTGGACTTAAAAAGATAAACTGATACAGAGGAAAATACCAGTCACGCCTGATACAAAGGAAAATACCAGTCACGCCTGATACAAAGGAAAATACCAGTCACGCCTGAAAATTAGGTTACAGTGACCACCGTTTGGTATAGTTCAGTTATACTAGTGAGATGCTTAAACGTGCCAAGTTTCACGTGTGTGGATAGAGTAAGATCCAAGAAAGTGAGAGTGTAACAAATGGATTATAGCTGAAAATACAAAAGTCACTCAAGCATGATCTATTTTGGTACAGACGAGTCACTTTCGTCGAGATGCATTCACATACTGGTTTTCGTCAGTGCATTTTGAATATGGTTCAGCAACATGGGCGTGTAACAAACGAACAAATAAAAATACCAAAGTCACTCAAGAATGTAAATTAGGTCACACCGACCTGTTTATGTATCGTTGAGTTACGTTCCTCTCGGTGTTTATTTTTACCAAGATCCATATGGGTGAAATAAGGTCAAGATAATGAGGGTGTAACAAACAAACAACTCAAACATCTTTCTGGAGTGCATATTATGTCACACTTTCCCAGTATCTTTTCTTTTTGGTATGACTGAGTTTTTCTTCATGCTATGCATCCATATACCACTTTTCAAAATTGTAAGTCAAATTTGGGATCGATATATTGAGAGCCCAACGAACAAAACAAACGAACTAAGAGGCACAACGCTTTATCTCCTCCTAACTTCATTGGTAAGGGGATAAGAACAAAGAGCAACACACGTGATACGAAGATTATTGCTATTTCCTTGTACAAGTGTTTCCAAAGTATCATATACGGTACGCTCATCGACTGTTTCATGCACTATGCCACGCTATAGCATGGATCTTAACAAACACTCCTACATGGGTAACAAATAGTTTTTTGGTTCCGTTTCCATTGTGCATGCTTTGCTTTTCAGCACGGCGTGGCAGACCAGTCGAATGGTGATCTGCGGGGAAAATAGTACAGTATAAATAACATACAGTTAGAGGACCTGAATACACGAAAAGGAGGGAGACTCGGAGTTGGGTGAGAAATCCAAATGTCCGCCAGCCTGTTTTGCGACAAGAATGCTGATTTCAAGCAATGATAAAATGCTTTCTTTGCAAATATCCACAAAACTGGGACTACTAGTCGTCAAACCTAGAATAATGTACAAACCACATGACACTCTGTCTACCCGTCTTATCGCAAGCCTTCTTTTTTTGTACTACATTAGTACGTCTGCGTGCATAACTATTTAATCTCATTAATGATTATCCCACAATTCACAGATGGAACTTTCATTTTCCTCAAATAACACTACCAATAGTAATCTGCAGCCAAATATGCTTGATCTCTTTATGCAACAATATACAACTGGAGTTTTCATTTTCCTCGAAGAAAAAAAAAACGACTACATTGTAAATCTGTGGGCAGAAAAAAAAAAAACACTACATAGTAAATCTGTGGGCAAAAAAACCCCACTATATAGTAAATCTGTGCGCAGAAAAATACCACTATATAGTAAATCTGTGGGCAGAAAAAAAAACCCCACTACATAGTAAATATGTGCGCAGAAAAATACTATTATATGGTTAATCTGTGCGCAGGAGAAAAAGAAAAAATACTACATAGTAAATCTGTGGGCAGAAAAATAACACCACACAATAAATATGTAGGCAGAGAAAAACAACACTACAGAGTAAATGTGTGGGCAGAAAAAAAATACTACATAGTAAATCTGTATGCGGAAATACTTGGTTTCTTTAGGCTACAATTTAGAGGAGGTTC
Organism: Megalonaias nervosa; assembly: GCA_016617855.1. Lineage (NCBI taxonomy): Eukaryota > Metazoa > Mollusca > Bivalvia > Unionida > Unionidae > Megalonaias > Megalonaias nervosa. The sequence continues at coordinate 9,254 of JAECUM010045687.1, forward strand.
ATATTTCATTCGATAATATTTAAAACGAAACCACCCCAAAACACCAATCAAAATCAAATACATTTTGTCATTAGTTACATGTTTAACAACTTGAAAAAAGCATTTTCGACGGCAAAAATTGTGGCACGAGGCTTGCTGCCGGATCCAATGAAATTCACAGACCCGAAGCACAGATATATCTGCTCGACCCGCCAAGGTGTGTTGACAGGGGTTATCATATGGGAACCTTGGCTAGCGAAGACGGAGGAGAGGTCTGCACTTCCCATACCGTCGTCAAAATGGTCCAAAATGACGTGGAATAGTCCGATTCAAGAAACACCACAGAGGAGTCCAACGTACATGTACAAATGACGATGTTGAAGATATGAAGTGACACAAGTATAAATCAACTGAACAATCGAAAATGACCAGCTACCTTTATCTTCGATGATGCAGGATCAGGAAAGAAATGGGGGCGGGAGGGGCGGATACAGAAAACTAGTGACTCGGGTCATCAAAAAGAACTGGTGTTCTACAATGTCGTAACGAAACCGCAGTTAAACAATAAATCAGTTGACAATGTATTTTCGCGTGATACCAGTTACATTGTGAAGTGGGGTTTCAAAGGGTATTGGCTAAAACGGCTTCGATTTCTTTACCACTAGCCTTTTCGTCGCCTCACCCTACAATGTATATTGTATCCAAATCGAACATATCGTCTAATACATATCCTACGACGTATTTGCCATAACACATGTCGTATGGTATATTCACGATAGTACATATGTAGATATAGAAAGAAAATACAAACCGTGGATGACCAACCACCAACCATTATACATGCCGTAACCAAGGATCAAACACATGACCGAAGAGGTACAAAAGAACTTAGGCGGGGCGATGTCAATGCTGTTTAAAGTAACTATTATACAACTGGATGCCATTATAAATGCATATATATTTTCCTGCGTGTCAAGTTCAAAGGAGAAAAGGGACCGCCCCATCCGTTCAGTAAGGAAGACTCGACATTAGAAATCTAAAGAAAGTTAATTCTGTAATTCTGTTTACCTGTACATTTGCTTGAATTTATATATATATATATATATATATATAGAGAGAGAGAGAGAGAGAGAGAGAGAGAGAGAGAGAGAGAGAGAGAGAGAAAGCTTCACGTTCTGCTAAATAAAAGGAAATTTTTTGGGCAATGATCACACAGGCCGCGCTATTCTAACGAATGCATGTACAAGTATTATAGAACAAGAAAAGGTGTATGCATATATGCACGTTTATGCACAGATACTGACTGAACATTCTGTATGCACCTAAAAATCTAAAGATGGTCAATAATTTGTGGTCGTGTGTTCGTGTCCCGTGCGTAAGAAAATGCCAATTACACCGAAAGAGGTCCATAACTTGACACGGCCATGTTTAAGTAGCCAAGTCATTAACACTTCGTTTAATTTGAGAGTCAATACAAACCTTAGTCATATCCTTCATTCACATGCATCGATCCATTAGTTAGCGAGATACAGCTCTAATAATGCCCCTGAGTATAGAACCTCATTAAAGGAAAACAATATGTAGACCTTTGTTAACTAAAATAAAAACGACTGATTTTCGCGTTGTTCTAAGAGTTTTCATAATTTTAACATTTCATAAATTAAGTATATACCACGCTGCGTATTTTTTTTTGTTGACATTTTAGTATAAAACTATTGCCGATTAAAATCAGATTTCTCTACCGATCATCTTTTTCATATTGTGGACTTGAGTGATAATTTAACTGTCTATTCACAGTAAAGTCTCTCGGTTTTCTTTAAGAAATCACTTTTGGGAATTAACATGAAGTTTCTACTTTCGAAAGACAAGTTACGACATGTGGAATTTTTGAAGGTATAAGTATAAAACAACATAAATCAACTCGATATAAAGAAAAATAAAAGTTATGCATCGCAAGTAATATCGCCATTCCGAGATCCTCAGCTATTTTCGTTTAAGTCGTGAAATAATCTCGGAAGTAGTTGTAGGAATACATGTCAATTTGATGTTTTGGGTGAATCGCCTCTGGCGAATTGCACCCCATATGTTACGACAGCAAAGACCAATATTTTTCCAATTGTATATTTTGTCTCCTTCCGCTGCTTTTTTGTTCCATGTGAACGAAAGTATTTATATAATACAGATCTCAATATCAATCAATTACGTCCGAGGTTTCTTTCTCGACTTGACGGAAAAGGCCGAGGACATTCCGATTGATCACCAGCAATGCAAGTAATCTTCACAACATAAAGGTTGACCATTCTTATAACGGGTCCTAACAGCTACCTACAAGAAGCGATCTAATTTGTAACAGATTTATCTAGAATTGTTCACTCTTTCCTGATATTAATAATCTTGATGCGTATGATTGGTGTACCCTACACGATCCGAGTTAAAATGCACCCCACTTTCCCAGCAAGCACCAACTTTTTCCGCATCGTGTATATAGTAGGTAACAACAATATATCTGCAATCAGTCCTTGAACTGCCATATGAAATACACAATTTTATTTTAAAATTTCGTTAGCTGGCATCAAATGATCTAAGATTATTGTTAATGGAGGAGGGAGCTGGAAAGTATCTATTGATGTGGTATTTTATGTACTCTATGATGATGATGTGTGTGTTCGAGTGTTGTTATTGTTTTTTTTTTGGGGGGGGATATTTTTAACGTAGCTTTAAAAATTTTGCAGTCATATCGCTACGATGTCTGCAGTGATGTCTCGCACTGGGGCATCATGCCGCAGACATGCAGCATCATGTCCCACCCAGTCACATTATCCTGACACCGGGCCGACCAGTCCTAGCACTAACCTCTTAATGCTGAGAACCAAGCAAGACACGGTCGGGTTCGAACTCGCGAACTCCAGCATCCGATGAGGACGCTCTAACCACTAGGCCACCGAAGCGGTCTTCTATGATGATTGGTTTTGTGCTTTACGGCACAGCCATACAATAAGTTAGTTCGCGCTGAGGCAATTGGAGTAAAATGCTTTGCCCAAGGACACGCCACGGTACCTGACCCGGTCTGGTCCTATGTTAGGATTCGAACCTGTACCCGATGTTTGAAATAACTACTATTTAAACTAAAACGCGATATATATTTTCATTCAGTCATCTTTGCTTTAATTACTCCAGCATAATTTGAATAAATAAATACGTTTAATTAGTATAATTTTCTACAGGTCATCCTTTACAGCAAACCCTTTTAAACAGACCGCTCCGGTGGCCTAAGTGGTTAGAGCGTCCATCTCGGATGCGGGAGGTCGCGGGTTCGAACCCCGGCCGAGTCATACCAAAGACTTATAAAAATGGGGCTAGAAATTAGTGTTTAGACTGACCGACCTGGTGTCAGGATAATGTGACTGGGTGGGACGTGATGCTACATGTCTAGACAACTATTAGCTACCACACTGCAGACATAGTAGCGATACGAATGAAAAATAGCTAAGGCTACTGAAAGATTGTTACACACACACACACACACACACACACACACACACACACACACACTCATTAGGCATAATTTGTTTCCCACTCACAAAGTCGTCGCTGTATTCATCTTGGTATTCGAGCCCAAATGCAAGCAATGCAGACTCTGATCTGCAGAGTGCGTTGGCACATCAGGGTCTTTGTTGTTTGGTCTACTGCGTACTCCCAACAAACTGCATAGAGCCAGATCTGCCGGCGCATTATGCGACGACAGATGTGGGTCTGTGAAAATTTGAAGTTGAACTCGATTTATAAGCGAGTATGTACGGTAATAGCAAAATTTACACATGTCGGTAAGGATATTTGCATAATTGTCAAGAATTTTTTTTTTCCGACAATAATTTATTTTCAGTGGTAACAATGTCTCATTTCCCCCTCAGCACTAAAATAATCCTGATCTCTCTCCTATTTACGTAGGTACGTGGTATATATTTCTACCGACGGGCTAAAGAACTTGGCGGTATTACAAGATGCATGTACAACACTATTGTTTTTCCTCTAGTAACACAGAGAGATCAGGCAATGAGTACGAAAACCAATGGCATCGAGCCATAAAGAGAAATCCCACATGGCGATATGTTTTAATGTTCAGTTCTATATAGATTTAAGGAGAATATTTAGTCAATATTTTTATCTCCGAAACAATTGTTACGCTTAAAATCTTACATTATTTGTTTTCTTTGAGTTTTTTTTAAATAGTTTATATATATATATATATATATATATATATATATATATATATATATATATATATATATATATATATATGAATTCATTAATTAGTCTTCAACCGACACAGAACCTGGAATGCGTTATGAAGACGACTACGCAAATCGAGACGACGACGCCAAACTTTCAAATTGCACGGCTTCACATATGACTACGAACAAGGTAGTAAAATCAAAACTTGTCTTAAAGGGTTGCTTCGCATCGTATGGATACTATGCAATCCCGCTAACAGTCTGTCCTGGTGATGCAATAATAAGCAATATTAACGATACCAGAAACTCCACAGCTCATGCGATGATAAAGTTCTCCTTACAGCAAGCAAACAAGTCGGAGAACAACTTGTTGGTCTATATGCCTTTTCGATAACAGTAAGAGGCTGATGGGAAGACAGGTTCAGTTAGATGCGTCTTAATGCGAGCTGAAAATTAGCATTTCTACGAATAAAACGACGATTATGATAAAATGGTACAGTATTTAATTAATTCATGCAATTATACTTACTATTTCATTCAACAATCAACGATGCATGGCCATTAAACAATATACACGCTTCGATTTTGAAAATTTACATTTTTAAAAATAAAATACCCGTAAGAAACAAATATAAAATGAGATATAGTAAAAAAAAAAAACGCGTCAAAACAAATTTTACAGATTTGATAGATCTAAAGATTATTTTTTAAGAGAAGACAGTTGTAGGAATGCGCATCAATTTGTCGTGTTTGGTGATGCGCCTCCGGTGGAGTGCACCACATATGTTACGACAGCCAAGTCCAATATGCTTCCGATTGTATATTTTGTTTCCTTCCGCTGTCTTTTTGTTCCATGTGACCGAAAGTGAGAATTTCTAAGCCTCTGCGTAAAATACTGATGCATAAAGCTCTTTTTACAAACCCTTAACAAGATCACACTTTTCCTCTTGTGAGCCTGTGTGCCATTTTCACCTAACTTGTTAAAAATGCACGCTATGTGGACACGACTATTTAACCATCACCTTGGCGAAAAGTTGAGACAAAGCGATTTTTCTTGCTGACTAAAAGACTTCCACAATTTCGTAACCTTTTCCTATGCTCAGTCATCCATTGTCAACTTCAACAGCTGTGTGAATAATCTCGTAACCATTACACGAATACTTTCCAAGCAGAAAAAAGTTAGTATCTCGTAATGGTTAGTATTGAGTTGCAAGTTGCTGTAAATTAATATCGAAATTATCAGTTTTAGGATGGTACTTTTGATAAGACCCGCTGGCAGGTGCAAATGAGAAGGCCAGGAGGTGTAATTAATCAATTACGATCTTGTTTCCGATCAGGTCATCATTACTCCCTAAGTGAACATCTCTAACATCAGGAGTTTTGTCCTACTGCATCCAGACAATAAGAACGATGTTGGCTGGGGGTTTTTTTTGTTTTTTTTTTTTTGTTTTTTTTTTTTTAACGATACATTTAACACATTATTGGCTCACTCATGCTGAGAAAATGGGAGCTAAGTGCCTTTCCAAAGGAAACATGGAGGCAGCCTGGGCTGACCTGGGCAGGCATCGAACTCTCTACCCTTGGATTACGAGCCCGACGCTCTACTGACAAAGTTGCCGTGCTTCTCTATTAAAAACGAGAAAATATACGATCTGTACACAGACATGTATACATGTCAGTGAGTAAAATGGGGAAAATGAAACAACTCTATAGTGCCAATTTTTTTGCCTATGATTCAAATATGCATCGAGTATACGTAACATGTAAATCCTATTGTTTATTTGTTATGTAAAATGTATCACTTATTTGTATGTTTGTTTCATATCAGTCATTATGTAATAAAATCACTTAGAAGTCCCACCGTCAATGATATAGCTAATATGGTCAAAATATTTCCCCAAAAACCAGGTGTAAAATATAAACCTGTATGACTATCGATTTTGGAGGCTGGGTAGGTCTACACGGCCGTGAATTACAACGTATGCAGAAGGAAAACTGACACAAAATAATGTATATTACTGACTTTATAAATTACTCAAACTTAACTGCAGCTATGAAAGGGCAAATGTTATGAAACGTTTTTTTTTTTTTTTTGTTTTTTTTTTTTTTTTTTTTTTTTGCTTGAAACCTCAAAACCATGTATCAAATGCTGTAAACTTGTTAAAATTCTTTAAAGTGTCTGACTCCAAGTGACTTTCCAAGATTCTAGTGTATACCAGAATTTAAAAACAAAACCCAACAAAACAAACAAGAATAAAATCATAAAATGCGTGTCCCGCTTCGTCTGTCGGGTTTTAGACTGGCTATGGCAACTTGAAAGGTCCGTGACTACTGACAAAGAACATAGTCAAATGATATGGACGTGAAATTTAAAAACCAAAATGAAATACTAAATACATCACATTACTAACGGAAAAACATGGTACCATCAATTACAATTAGATTGAAAGTATGGTTCTGCAAAAAAGTTGAAGTCTAATTTGAAAGGGAAAAATATACTTACTAGATTTATACGGCAGTCAAATTTACATTTTCCTTCAACAAAAGAATCAAGCACAAACAAAGAAATTACACAAAATAATTGTCCTAACTTATAGTGTCTCAACATTGTGTCTGTCCGCAACACTCCATGATGTGTAAATGAGCAGTGTGGGAATAATCTGGCACTATGTCAAGCTTCTATTCTATTGGTTGAAAAGTGGTACGGCCAGAGACACTGGCTGCGGGTGTTGCAATGGACCCGTTACCAGAGCTTCACTTTCAGTAATAGCACACGACACTGCGTGCTTTAGCGTTGGCAATATCTATGTGGCGCGAATCGAAAATATGCGAACTTTTACGTAAAACGTAAAATAGTCCCATTTCTGATTTTCTGCGGCTCGTTTGGCATTTGATTTTCTTCTGCTCTGTTGTTCAGTTTCTACAGAAGCAATTATTACATCAATCGGTGTCTCTGTGTTCACCCTTTTATTAGAAATAGTTACCTTGTTCAATAATGTCGATAGACACAAATGTATTTTGTCCCATTAGATGCGTAAATATTGCACTTGTTCTACTTCCTCCCTTATTCCCCCACCTACAATCGCTAATGATTTTATTCTCCCTCTCTCTATCTCTCTCTCTGTACAGAAAATCCTACACGTTGGACAACGAAGATCTGATTTTAATTGTGTGTGTGTGTGTGTGTGTGTGTGTGGCCACTCCCTGTCTATTATTTGTGTGTGTGTGTGTGTGTGGCCACTCCCTGTCTATTATTCGTGTGTGTGTGTGTGGCCATTCCCTGTCTATTATTTGTGTGTGTGTGGCCACTCCCTGTCTATTATTTGTGTGTGTGTGAGTGTGGCCACTCCCTGTCTATTATTTGTGTGTGTGTGTGTGGCCACTCCCTGTCTATTATTTGTGTGTGTGTGTGTGTGGCCACTCCCTGTCTATTATTTCGTCTCTGTATCTGAAGGATAGTTACGTAGTCACTAGTGTCTAAAAACATAATTTTACTCAGGTTTTTCTTCATTTTTAAGAGAGAAGGAGATTTTCCAGGTATATATCTGACAAAAGTAATTATTAAAGATGTTCCCCCTCCCTCTCTAAGTACAGACCAGTTAAAAGACTTCGAATTGACATAGTGAACACACACCATGTACAGACTATATCTGACATGCATTTACGCTTTGCAATAAACTGCGAGCTGCAGACTAGCAAATATGCTTGTATATAAGCGGATACTATTTTTCCCCTCGTAATTGTAAAACGTAAATAAGAAGCTATACTTAAATTCTTGTAGTCATGCTACCTTGATATTGATCCTAACGCTCGTTTTGCCTCCTTCACTTGCTCACTAGTCATCAACGTACCTATCTATCTTCTACATCAGCCAAGAGCAAGAAAGTTCCTTGTATTACTACTGTATATTAATTTGTGAAGATAAAGTTCAGTATGCCTGACTTGCACTTAGTTTTGGTCGGGTTTCCACTCTGTCAGACCGCTATCAAAGTCAGATACTAACAATATCACAACCGCACATGCGCATCCTCCCCCCCATTTTTCCTCTGTTTTACCCCAATTCCTCCCCCTTCCCCTAACTTAAAGGGCTGTAAAAAGAAAAGGTATTTTCCACATAGTTTGCTTGGGTCTTGTCTGCTTGGAATGCATGGGTCGGGGTATCTAAAGCCCACAATTCACATTAAAATTAATTGGTCAACTACACTTGTGGAGAGGAAGATCCCGGTAGATCTCAAGGTCATGAGAGAGAGAGAGAGAGAGAGAGAGAGAGAGAGAGAGAGAGAGAGAGATGGGTGGGTGTGGGGTTAGGGCAAAAAATCAGAATGTCAAGACTACTCTAGCTCCAACACAATCGAACAAAATCACAATAAGATTACATTCTTACTGATTGATCTCTATGTCCATTTTGGTCATATTTCGCTCAGACTTTACTTGGGTACAGGTACCTAAATTTTCATTTTCAGTTTATAAAACGGAAAAGGACAAACTCGTTGAGTTAAAATTAGGGTTCCTTTTCGCACGGATGATAAGTACATTAATATGCAGTCTGTTGTTTTTTTTTTTTTGTTGTTTTTTTTTTGTTGTTGTTTTGTTGTTGTTATTGTTTTTTATTTGGTTTTGTAATCTTCTTTATCGGACTGTGCTTATGTAGAGAAATCCCCTGTTGATTTTGGGGACAAAAGGTAAAAGGTCGAGGACATTGAAGCACAAGTTCTGATATTGGTTCTGCACGATCAGTTCATTGTTTTACAAGGTCTCACTAGGTTCTCACCAAACGTAAAAGGTGAACTACGTTTCGTTGCAATCAGATGTTACGGTCAATTGAGGGCGGATTCTGATTTAGTTTCCGCACTATAAGAGAAAGGTTTGCTTTAGCATCTTTCATTAAACAGGTTCAATACGCTGCAATTGGATAGAGGCTCCATCAAACTGTTTTTTGTTTGTTTGTTTTGTTTTTTTGTTTTGTATTTTTGGATGATGGGGTAAAGGTCAAAGGTTTACGTACCTGCAGTATCTTTAGTCTTGAGTGTCATACAGAAATGTGTCATTCTTGTGTCGTTTTTCGTTTTAAATATGTAGCGGAAATACCCCATATTTTATGTCTCTAACCCCACCCCGAAAGAAAAAAAAAAAATTGTTTCACCACTCATCCGGATTTACAGTCAGTTATAAAGGTTCCATCATTTACGTTCATTTCGAATTAAACACACACACACACACACACACACACACACACACACACCTCTGTTAATGACGGGTAAAATACAAAAATTTCACAACTTTTCGAGCTAAATAAGCTCGTCATAAGGGGAAGACATCAGGGGAATACACAATTTATATGTATAAAACAAATACTGAAATGAAAGACCAAGATAAATTTTTGACTTCTACATAATGAGTGACGGGGAAATATATAAAACAAGAGTAAAACAAGAAAGAAAAAAAAAAAAAAAAAA
>JAECUM010045688.1:0-24976 GCA_016617855.1 Megalonaias nervosa
AATATTGATTTATAAAACAATAATACTTAACAGATAATATTCTACAGAATACGTATACATTTTTCTAAGGGTAGTGTACATGAGATATTATAACAAATATATTTAATTTTAGGCTTCAGGTTGTAACACTGCTGCATATAATACACACTCGATTACACGAGAGAGAGAGAGAGAGAGAGAGAGAGAGAGAGAGAGAGAGAGAGAGAATAATGTTGAGCATTTTGTCAGTGTTTAGTTGCTGCAATTTGAAGCTCTTACCAGTTAATTTTATTGTTCATTTTTATTTTTAAGTTGTCTTAGTCTGTGCGCGCATAAATTAAAAGCTTGTCATTACTAGTCAATATCGTCAATGATATTTGCTCCATTATTCCATACAAATAAGAAAGGAAATAATTTTGTGTTAAATTTGTGCCCCCCCCCCCTTACATGGTACAAAAAATTAATAAACATACACTTACTTGAAAATAAAATGAAAGAAACTAACCTTGCATTGTTATCATTTATTCCTTCTTTTTTCATCATGTGAAATTTATTAAAGAAAAATATATATCCACGAACTCCGTATATGTAGCGGATGCCGGCTTGCGTATGCATCCTTACTGTAGGCCTAGTGTGTATCGCTTATGTCAAATAATAAAATCGCAAAAGAGACGAAAATATCACCCGATTGCTTGAAGGCACCTGCCATTCACGCATAAGTTACAAGGTGCAAACTGACCAAGACTGCATTGCATCCAGGTTAACTATACGACGGTATCTCGCAAATAAAAATCATTATTTTAAAATACATTCACTGTGAGTGCAAATGATAATATTTTCTCTAGCAAGGGTTACAAGAGTATTATTAAAGCAAGTTATTGCAGTGCATACTATTTGCCCTGCAAACATCATTTATGATTACATATGGCAAACAAATAGAAACCCAGGAGATGAATAAACACAACTCGCAGAGAGCAATAAACTCCTTGCTTAAACTTACCGACAGGATATCAAATGCAAAGGTTATTTTGTTACAAAGCAAACCAACCCCGGAAACTGACTTTGGTATCTTTTAAGTGTGCCGATTTTTTTCTTATGAAGTCGGTCGACATAAGGAAGCCAAGTTTGGTTCCTTTGGATTCTTTTAAGTGTGCCAATTTCTTTTTTTATAATGTCGGCCGACATAGGGAAGCCAGCATTGATTCCTTTTTACCTGTATTAACGGGAAATTTCAAAATAAATTGAAACAATGGAACCGTTTTGAAAGCGACACAATCTAGTGAGTGGTGCACGCATATGAATATAAGGCTGAACAGTAAATTAGTTTTCAGTAGTTTCATCTGAATGTTCCCTATCCAGAGTTAATAGTGTTTTATTTTTCGACAACAAGAAGCACGTACTTCGTCTTGTCGGGATAATTGTACGTCATTTCCGGTTGCCGTCCTCTAAAGGTGGGAAATCGTAGCTAAGGGGAAGTAACAGCGTTCTATACTTCTATTTCGAGTAATTAACTTATTATTTCTTCTTTACACTTGATACTTTTTGTCTTCTTTTTGTGCGAGTATAACTATTTTCAATCATGTAATGCAAATCTGATGTAAAAAGAAAAATGTTGGAGTATGGCCGGTGCCCTTTAAATTGTTTGGAAATGTATTAAGTGTGTGTGTGTATATCTATCTATCTATCTATCTATCTATATATATATATATATATATATATATATATATATATATATATATATATATATATATATATATATATATATATACTCTTTACTGTAAATATATTGAAGGAATCTCAGGTAGTTTTGTACATACATAGTAAAGAACTCTGACCAAATAAAGTAGATGTGAATTCAGGGAAACTATTCCCTTTGCGGAAGAGAGCCGTTGCAATATGTGGATAAAACGGAAAAATTATTCTATAAACGCCGTCCGTTTCCATAAATATTTGACAATGATAGAAATCCTGAATGAAGCTAAAGTTTTCATTTGATATTGTTCTTTGTTTAGTCCATGGTCAGGTATGGATTGGTGCGACAGACAATATGATAAAGGGAGATTGGGTTTGGACTCACAGCAATACCCTGCTGTCGTCGCGGTCTTACACTCACTGGCTTGCCGGGGAACCAAACGACCAAGGTGGAAATGAGAACTGCCTGACTATATATATCAGTGAATTTTGGAACGACTTAGACTGTGTCTTTCTATTGCATTACATATGCGAGAAGGACGCAGTACATGGGTTAGTCATGCTGTCTGCAGCTCTAACGTTGTCTTCTAGGTTATTATTCCTATATAGCTCCGAACCCCCAGTCAGCAATGCCGACGGTCTAGGTGGATAGTATATAAAAACTAAAATGTGAGGAATAACAATTTAATAACAGATTTAAATATTCAAACAAAACAAGTAAATTTCCACAATTTCTCCACTCGGTCGACCTATTTAATCTGCCAATTTCATCATCTGATGTGCAACGTGAGAGTGTTTCCACCTGTCTCTGCTACTTTACTCATCTGTATTATTTCCTTTTCCTTGACTGGTACTCGAGTACCCCTTACGTCTCTCGACTACGTCCTTCACTCTTCCACTTCCCCCACTTGAGTTCTGCGATCTGCCTTCAAACTTCTGCCTCCTTTATTCTATCCGGTCCCGTGACCTCTATAAGAACTTCTCCTTACTTCGTCACCTTTGGCTTTTCGGTGGAAGGTAATAGTGAATAGTCATTTATGACACTGAAGTCGCTAAACATTTCAAATCTATTTTGTTAAATTGCATGTTGTTCTCAGTGAATAAAATTGGAGAACCGCAAGGTATATCTAAGGTAAATTTTTGAAAGTTCGTAAGTCTTATCGCAAGATGAAGCCAATGCCGCATCGCAGCATTGAAAATATGGAGGAACTTGGAGTGACAATGTATTCTGCATCAAATTTGTATGATTATTGAAGGCGCCGTTCAAAGTTTAGTGGTGCATTATATGACAGTCAAATCTGAATCTAGACCTTCAATTATATTTTGAATTTGAAACGATCACATTACAAACGTTGGCATTTTTTCATGTACATATTCTTCAAATTAACGGATGTACGACGATAATTTTGCTCTAAGTTTTTATTATGTTTAAAGCACTATTTTCCATTAATATAATGATACACTGATGATTCTTTTTCTTTCAATAAAATGGTTATTCCTGTATTGTTGGGGAACATTTTTTGCAGCGAATGTAATCATCAGCAACTCTTAAATAACTTCTTCAGTAATATGGTAAAAAGACTTTTCATTTTCTTCTCCCTGTAGATGATAGTCTGACAATAATTAATATAATTAAAGAGGTTTATTGTACATACAGAACACAAAACTACTTCCTTTTTCTTTTCAGATCAATCATTCGATAAATCTGAACGAGCGAATATGACAACACTGTCTTCCATTTAGATGTGTTTTTGCATTACATGTCTCTGGTTCAATATAAACCATTTGGTTGATTTACGGTCTTTTTTATTTTTATCCATGATCCTGTCCATATTTTATTTTATCTTTTTGCTTCATAGGGTCATTGCTTACAATTTAATATATAACTGCATTGTTCCTGATTGAATCAATTTATTTTCATCACTGTATTTCATATTCATTTACATTTTAGGAGCCGGCCTTTTGGTAGGCCACCTGATGCAACCATTCTTGAACTATCTAGTGGCAATAAGTACTGGATAATGTATAACAAATCTAGCCGTTGTGGTATACGACTTCGTTAGAATGCGAATATTTAGTTTTTCCCATAAGGCAGCGGTTCTTAACCTATTTGGGCTGCGACCTAAATTTGGTTTGTGGAGTTAACCTCACCACTCAACCACTGGATCTCGACGACCCACCCAAAACAGCATGGCGAACCAATTTTGGGTCACTACAAATTGGTTAAAATCAACTGCCATAAAAAAAGACACAGCGTATCTTATGTATATGCAATGAATTACACATTTAGATTCTCAGAAGCGCAAGCGTGAATTATTATTTATTGCGCAGTTGATTTCTGCCTCGGACGGTGGTGAAGACCCTTTAACATTACTAAAGAATGAATTGTTCGATCATTCAAAAGCCATTGATCTTGTTTCGTATGGGAGTACTCGCAATTACCACTATTATACTGGTGAGTAAATACTGGTTCCATTGCTCAAATAGTCTACGGCTGCGTGTGACCCCAGTTTTGCACAAAGAAGCCCTGTCCATTTGCAATCAAATATAAAACCTTAAGATTGTTCTCGATTTCTAATGAAAATTACGGAAAAACTGCAAATGTATTTATTTTTGTTGGTATCAGTAGTGTACATGTTTCTAGCTACGGACCAAGTAGTAAATCATTGATATAGCTGTGTTAGTTACTTCAACAATTGGGATTTGCCCCATTTTGACTTCAATATATAAATTGCTACACCGACTCGAGGGTATTTTTTATAAATTTAAATAAATATTAGTCCAGTCAGATCATCGAAGTAATTAGCCAAGCGCAAACAAAATAATAATATTACATTTTTTGCACATCACAAATAATGGAATAATACACCAACAAAGCTATCGCGATATATAATATCTTAGATTGTTGATTATTATATTAAGAACAACTACGTTTGTTGAAAGTTCTTAATAATTTGATTGCAACATATGCGGAGCTACCTGTATCGCTTACATAATCTGTACTACTGGATACAATTTATGTGTACGTCATAAATACCAATTAGAAAGCGGTGCTCCGTTAATGTGGTTGGGATAACAAATTTTGAAAATTCAGAAAGCACAATTATCTTGAATCAATCTTCCTCGTGAGAAAGGAAACAAACATTACTTGCTCTTTGTAATTTATGAATTTTAGAGGCAGAAACAAACACTTCAAAATTCTTCCACCTGCAAATTGAAATATAAAGACATAAAATCCCTGTAAAACACCCGGAAATGATCAGGCCTCTATTTCAGATAATATACTGAGTTGACGTTTTTGTTAACGTTCTTTGTTTTATTCCAGTACCACTTCCTATGATATCTTGTATAACTGAAGTAAAACATGTATTACAGTGTGTACATTGTTTTTCATTCGTGAATTATTATTTCATCTAAGATTGATCACAAGAAAACACAATAATTGATTTAATATTATCTGTTTTGCAGACATTGAATTTTTCCATCAGAAAGTTACGAGGCATCCTAAAATTTCATTATGACTATGTAAACCATTTACTAATAATCCTACCACGGTTGGAATGAGAAAACAAGGGGATGAGGGATGGGTAGGATTTTCCTTTTGATATCTGGTATAGTTACAGTCGCGCCAGAATCTGGTAATTGTTTCATAGAAACTAGTAACAATTGCTAACATTTGTTTGCTTGATTTTTTCCGCCTTTTGCTTCGAATTTCGACGGCTTTCATATAAATATCAATGCAGTTGCAAAACTATCACTTGCATATCGTTAAATGAGTTACGCATTTATATAATTCTTATGTAGAAATATGCTTTATAAATCTAGTACAAGAGAAATTAGAAACTTGGCTACAATACAAGGAATATATAGATTACATAGATATATAAGTTGTATCGTGACAAGTACAGATAATAAACAAAGAAAGAAAGAGAGCGAAGAAATAAATAAATATTTAAGAAAAATAATGGAAGAAGAGAAACAAGCGTGTTTTGAAAACGTCTGGAAAATTGCTATGCTTCCGTAAGTTAGTTCATTTTCTTAATAAATACAGAAAAAGGTCACGTGGTATACGAGTATAAGGGTACAGTTACACAATATCAACAAAATAGTTTTCGCTAAATAGGTATAGTTTATCGATATAGGTGTAGAAATGTTTTATATTCAACTTCCATACTTAAGAACTAACAGAATTCTCTTATAATTTAAGATATACTTACATTTACATGAATACAGTTTCAAACATTGTACATGACACATATACTCCTACTTACTATTTATTTACGTGAATGCCAAACTTATAT
The DNA here is from genome assembly GCA_016617855.1 of Megalonaias nervosa. Classification (NCBI taxonomy): domain Eukaryota; kingdom Metazoa; phylum Mollusca; class Bivalvia; order Unionida; family Unionidae; genus Megalonaias; species Megalonaias nervosa. The sequence continues at coordinate 5,973 of JAECUM010045688.1, forward strand.
TTAAAAGTTTATTTTTGGGTGGACGTATACAGACCTCCAGCTGTTGAAATCTGGCAGGCCCATGACTTGATCTCCCTTTATCTGAACATCAAAACGGTCTTATGTCTGTATGCCCTCCTCCCCTCTGCGTTATGGGTATTTTTATAAGTCAATAAGAACAAGAATTTTGAGAAAAGTAAATTGTAATTTGGAATGGGGTTCATTTTACTTTTTGATTAGGATGCACTTGTTTAGATTCCCGTTACCACGTTTCGATTCTTTCCGTCCCCATGCATAAGTTATTAGCTTGTACTCCTCTCCTTAGTTACTGCGCCAGTTATCTGGTTTCTTTGTCCAGTCTAGAAGTTCTGAGCGATTCTTCCAGGGTTTCCTCTAGTTTTGTATAATTCTTTATGCATTTTTTTTTCTGTTTGTTGTTCATGTGTTATTATCAATTAAAATGTATGATTTTCAGACTCCGTGCTCCTTTTTTTTAAATGATTTATTACCAATTATGAATGAAAATGTGGAATTGGAATCTATGTTGACAATGAATTACAAAATATGATTCTGCTACTTTATGCTTTTATAGGGTTTACAGGAAAGAAAGGTACAATGGAGCTCATTTGTATAAATTAGGGTCTTGCTGTCAACATGGATAAGACAAATATCATTGTTTTTAGAAATGAATGTAGAGTTATGAATTATAAAATGTGGATTTATGAAAATATATAATTTTTTTAATTATTACACTTATCTGGGTGTAATGTTTTCTGGTAGATTGAGCTTGTCAAAGGCAATTGAAAGACTAGTTACACAAGTTTATAAAGCTTTGACCCCAGTAAAGAAAGTAACAAGAAAACTCTGATTTCCATCATTGAACACTGTGTCCAAATTATATGAAGCCCATTCTCCTCTTGTCAGCTAAAAGTTCGGGATACAAGAATAGAAAATCTGTAAACAAATTACAGCATCGCTTCTGTATATTGTAACTGACTCTTGAAAATAGTCTTCAAAAATGGGAGCTCTTGGTGAATGTGGACGTTATAATATAAACATTGACTGTTCATACGGATATTGAAAAAGCAAATACACTCAGTGAATAGTTTTGTCAGTATAACTTCCAGAATTAAGGAACCCATTGTAAACTCCAATCACGAAGAACAAAGAACAAAATGTTTGATCTCAACAGTACCAACAGAAAAAGTTATAACATTTTTGCAAACTATTGAGACAATGAAAGCAACAAGTCTATATAATATTAGACTACGCCTTCTAAGGACTGCTGCAAATACAATATCTGATAGCATAGCTGAAATATATAAATAAGCATATTCACCTGATTGTGTTTCCCCAAAAGTTACCCCCGTTCACAAGTTAGGCAGGAAAGACGATATCAATAACTCCATAGCCATATTTACCCTACCAGCTCTATTTTAACTATTTGAAAAACATGTTCATGACAATCTTGTGCTACACCTATCAACCTATAGCTTAATTCACCAAAGCCAATTGGGGTTGAGAGAAACCCGTACGACTCGCGTGTGGCCTATCGTCTAGTGACCGGTCTTGATTTACTTACAAAGACAAAGTCAGTCAAGCATTTCTGAGGTGTCCTTGTATGGGGTCAACTTCCATCGATGATTTCCCGACTCTGGAAACCAGCATCGTTAACCTGGATTAACAACAGGACCTGGGAGTGAGTGGATCGCATATGTAGTAACACCTCGACATCTTTTATATTTTGACTCGTACGGGCATGCATTACTACTTGACCCGTGGCGGTTCAGATGTTCCAAGAAAAAGAAATTAATTGGGTATTAAGTAACGAACTAATGCTGAGAAATCTGCAGACCACTGACCACAACTTTTGATATTAACGTGTGACATGTCTGTGGACAAAATCAAGCAAGCTTTTTTTTTTGGGGGGGGAGGTCTTGATAACCGTTTAATCGTAAAGAGACTTCATATGCTCCAAGCCGGTCAAATTTGATTAATATGCTGTCCATCTCGTTCCCGAACTATAGTTTGAAACTATATGAATACTTGACTCAGTGCGTTGATACTTTGTTGGGTAATTATGTACCATAATAACTGCTCAACGTGACCTTCATAAAGTCTCTTGTAATCGTGTGAAGGAACAGCGGTGATGTCTCTCCAGAACTCATTAACGATAACAAACGTGTTTCTGCAGCTACTGAAGGGATCGACAATATCAATTTTGACAAACCTACTTTACCAACAACAACACCATGAGCACCCCAAATTGCCTTCGTAGTGTTACCCTTTCGATGTAATGTGACTGTGAGTCATCATCACTATGTATCACAAGTCCAAGCATTATCGTGGCAATGTCAAGGTTGCTCAAATATACTTCGCTTTCCTTTCCCTCAATGAAATTCTATTAAACAACGCCATGAAACCGTCGTTGACAAACGGAACCTGTGAATTGGGAGCGTTATCGTTACTTTTTGGTTGTATCAGTTTTCCATCGATTTCTAAGATTGCCTCACACGAAGAAACTACCAAGATGTCATGCACTTCTAAATCTATACGTCCCTGATGATTCAGATCTTTTACTAGGAATGAAAAATGCTAAAATCTAAGGTATCACATACCCAGCTACGATTGTCATTGCATGAATTCGATTTCGAATATTCATTTACATTTTCAGAGTCTCCGCGCGGAGTTCTATCATGCTCCCGTCCCGATCCACAAGGGTGAAACGAAGTTGCATCAACCTTGGATTATGACTTGGAAGACATACATTAGCGACTGGAGTAATCCATATAAAATTACGTGGTTCCACGGTTGGGTTAACAACCAAAAAATAGTGTGTAGCCCTGAGCATCTCTGCTCGCGGAAGCTCCGCTTTCATAACTGCTGTTGAAAACATCATAGGTTTAATTGATTTAAGTCGTTGTTGTAATCTTCAAAATACCTGGCACGATATGGTATCCGAACTCTCCTGGTCCTGCGCGTAAGATTCGTTTGTCTTCTAGAATTTTATAAATAAGTCAATTAATTTCTTTAGATGTTCCAGTTTTGTATCTGAAAAATCATAGTACAGAGCCTCCCTGACCAACATGTATGATTCATTTAAAGGAAACAAGATTTAATATTTTCTGTAACGTTACACACACTCCTTTTGTCTGATAATGTGATTCTAGCATTGGATACACTCAGAAAGTCTTTCAAAATACTATACGCATCAATCTGTTAATATCGCTTTTATAGGATGTTGTCTAATATTATATTCTCATACAATCTCTGCCACAGTCAATATAAACTATAGCTTCACAAAGAAAATAATATCTGCAGAATATTTTGTAAACATTTTTAGCGAACAATAATCCGTTTCCTGTACTACAGTTGCACTTTTATTCGCACAGAAATGCAATCTTCATATATGTAGTATAGTCACAATCAATAATAATGTACTGACCTGACTGCAGCAGATTTTGCTTTGCAAAACCGTTCACGGACGAAAGTTGGTAGTAATTGTAACATTTCTATTTTTTTTTTAAATAATAACAGCTGCGTAGTTTACGCTAGCTGATTTTACTTTGCGAATAGTTCACGTTAGCTAAGGAAAAATATCTTAATTCTGTAACTATGTCCATTCTCTCATATGTACATAATTATAAACTCACTACCATACTGCAGACTTAGAAAATAATCATTTGTCTTCTCTCTCTCTCTCTCTCTCTCTCTCTCTCTCTCTCTCTCTCTCTCTCTCTCTCTCTGATGGTCCATTATTTACTTCACAATGAGGCCGTTTTCACTTGGAACGTATTGACCAAGTCCGTCTTGACTTGATAACCAGCATTGGCGATTAATCCAGTAAAAATTTGTCTCCCTTGTTTCGTTTTTATCCGGTGTAAATACTAAATGTGGTATAAAAAATGTGTTGTCTGTTTCTACAAAAATGATACCCTTTGAAGTGGATTGGGTATGTTTCGTTTAATTTACATCATGTTTGCGGTGGATTTGGGCAGGTTTTGGGTGTTTTTAGATGGATTTAGTTAATTTTTGGTGAATAGTGCTGCCGTGTAGGGATTCAAGCGATTATGTCCCTTGTCGAATTCCTTCAGGATGCTTCCTGCGTGCACGCACGGGGCGCCAGAAGACAGAAGAGTAGAAAGCAATCAGAAGAAGGCGAGAGTAGAAGGAAGGAGAAAGAGGTGAAAACCAAAAGGAGGAAGGAGGGAAGGAAGCAGAAGAAAGATTGGAGCAGATGAGTAGTCAGTGCCGGATTAAACCCTGTGGAGGCCCCTAGGCAGTCGAAATATCGGGGCCCCCTTCGCAAATTATGTCCTAATACGTTTTTAATTTTACCAACCCTAAAAGGCGTGGGGCCCATAGGCCGGTGCCTACTCTGCCTATTTGGTAATCCGGCACTGTGAGTAGAAGCAACAACACATAGAATAGACTCGCTCACAAATAGATCATGAAATTTCGAATGATGAACTAACACGTTAAAGGGGAGTTCGATTAACTATTTTATTCTCACACTATCCCGTTTCTTTGTACCCTCATAAAAACAGAAGGCAAGATAAGAAATGAATCACTTGTTTTGCCCGATCTCGATCTCTCTCTCTCTCTCTCTCTCTCTCTCTCCATGCTGACCTCCACAGAGCGCGAAACAACCAGAACGTTTCCTTATCTAAGTTTTCTTCACAGTTAAATGGTCACAATTATACCCTAGAAACGCTTAAAATGCATGAGCTTCCAGGGGTTTCATTTCCTAAAGCCTACACCAGGGTTTCCATACAACAAACCCCTTGCCATACTTGTTTACGCACCCCACCCCACCACAATGATATTCCTGGATCCCATCCCCACCCACCACCCTGCTCGGAACCTTGAATACTAGCGTTATGACTTATATTGCCAGCAAGCAAATGCTACAATCTAAAACGACACAGACACTATAAGCCAAAGATATCGGTAGGTCGTCTTCGCTAGCTAATGGTCATCCATCCACTTCGTTCCACATCAACCCTTGCCTCGCACAGATGTCGGTAGGTCTGCATAGCTTAAGTCTTTGCTTTAACCGAACCCAACCTTGACGCTCTCTTAAGGATCACTGCAAACGCTTGCAGCATCTCCAAGTAATGCTTCTATTTGGCTATTCCAGAAACACGGCAAGGTATTTCATGTTTACAATTTAAGCATATAATATAGGGAAGTTCATCTGTGAGAATCAACAAACTGGGAGTATTAAAGTGCATTTTTACGTGAACACTATTGAGATAGAGTATTAAATATATCTACATTCCTTGATAGGTCCTTGTAAAATGATCAGTGTCATGCTTGACGTGAATCTTTCTAATAAGTTACGTTCCTAGTATAGGAGAAATGAGTATCAATGCCGACTGATTGGCTCGCCATTGGGTCTGGGAAACATTTCACAGACAACGAACACACGTTATCAACTAACAATCCCCTGCGTTGACCAAATTTATAATAATAGTTATAATCCATCCGACGCGGTTATCTACTAGCGATAATAGTCGACATAATGCATTTGACACTGATATTCAAAGGAAACAAATAATTATCTCCAAGAATAAAATACTATAAGAAAGTAATTTCAATTCTGAAGTGGATACATATCCACATATTTTAATAGGTACTTTGCAGATATTTCAGTAGTAATAGGGGTTACCTTAGCGTCAATGGGAATTAGCATTACAGACCCCCCCCCCCCGGGCCCGTATAGCGTCAAGAAATAAAAGCACACCCTGGGCCTGTATAGCGTCAATGGAAAATTGGGTAGAGTGACTAGCACACCCTGGGCCTGTATAGCGTCAATGGAAATTTTTGTAGAGCGGCGACTAGTAGACTGTGGGTTTGTATAGCGATAAGCGACAGGTGGCATGACGTCACACTGGTAACAATGTAGCAAAAAGAGAAGTACTGTGACGTCAGGCTACCTGAGAGAGGGTTATAGACAAACACGAATCAAGAGCGTTCGTGTTTTTTAGTAGAGGAAGGGTTTTATATATATTCGTTTAGGGTGGAGACCAAATGAAAATTAAGATCTTTTCGAGGCATTGGAAGTGGCCCTGAAAAGGGACTTTGGGTTCGTCTTCTTCTTTTATCTTCTCCAGTTCTTCCACCAGTTCCTGACTTTTTGAATAATTCCTTTCTTCTTTTCTTTCTCTGGCATCCAGTCAGGATGACCCATAGCTCTAAATTTCTCTTGCACTTTTATCCAATTGTTGTTTAATTTCTCAAAGTCTTCTTTCTTCTTTCTGTTTTCCTTCTCCTTTTTCTCTTTGTCCAGTTCTCTTCTTTTCTCCAGGTTTCTTTGATTTTCTTCACCTCTTCCTCCAGTACTTTTCTCATCAGGTCTTCAGCTTTTTTTAAAGAGTCTAAGCCCAAGTTTTTGACAAAAGACCACTCGGTGAAATTGAATATGTCTTGTAGAAAGGAGCTCACTTGTATAACATGATCAAGAGCCTGTTTCAAGGAGCCTACTCTCACATATTTAGGTTGAATGAAACCTCTAATCTTCTCCACTTGCTCCTCTGTCATACCTGCTACTAGATCCTTGGCTAGTTTTATGCTGGTGACTTGAGTGGTTAAAAAGTCTTTCGTAACTTGATAGCTACATTCCTTTTCAATCCTTTCAACCACGTAGACTCCATCCATTATCCAATAATAAATGTCTTTTAATCTGTTGAACAAGTCCATGTTGCTGCTCATTTTTTTATTCTGTGTAGAATGGCGCGAATGACGAGCGCTCTGCTCTATATCCGTGGAGCACGGAAAGTCAAACGGTCACGGTACTCTTGGACATTTTGGCCGAGTTAAGAAGTCTGAAACAAATGTATCAGACTTCTTTATTACGACCCAAGAGAAAAAGACCTTCCCGAGCCAAACAACCTAACCCTGTGACTACACCAGAGATACCACCCTAGTGATTTCTACTAAATCATTGACAGGAGCAAGTCCACAAGTAGGCCTTGGCCGTGGCAAAGGCTTAAGACAGTTAAAGCGAATTGATTCTCGTTCCTGAGTTTGTTCTAAGGAAAAAAACAAACACTCAACAGTCCTTTTCAGGGCTACCCAATACTCTCGAAAAGAGTGACTATTCATTTTGCCAAAATCAATTAAAACTCAAAATCCCTTCTTTAACCCTATGATGTACGTGTTGTGAGTGTATGAGTGTAGGTCCTTATTATTTCTAAATAATGAAAACCAAGAGACACTTACGTTTTTTTCAGTTTGGTCTATTCTGTTACAAATTTTTTACAATTCAATATCACAACATAACACAACACAACACTTTTAAAAAAGTTCATAGATTTCTTCTGTGTCTTTTTCTTTCACTCTCTGTTTTTTCAATTTCATCACTTTTACACTTTTTTCCTCTTCTTCGTCTTCTTCTTCCTCACATTTTTCTCGTCTTCTTTTCTTTTCTGTCTTCTCTTTCTGAACGTGTCGGGGTTCTTCTTTTGTCGAGGTCACCTCTGTTTCTTCTTCCTCCTTCTCCTGCTCCTGTTGTTTCTTAGGGCACTCTGAAGACCAATGTCCTTTCTCTTGACAATGATAACAGGTATCTTGACTTTTGTTTCTTTTGACACTGGCCTTGCTTCTTTGACGGTCTGGACATTCTGTAGCCCAATGCCCTTTCTTTTGACAGATATAGCAAGTATCTTGACTTTTATCTCGAAAGGAAGGAGAGTAGTCCGTCGGCTTGTCTGAAGAAAACTTTCTTATCACACCTCGCAATGCTCTAATCAGAAGTTCGATCTGTGTAGGTTCTTCCATTGTGCTGGTCGGCTTGAGAGCGAAATGAATACTGAGAGGGGAGTCACTAGCCCTTTATATATGCCCTGGTCTGACATAGATATATAGGGGTTCATGGTGTTTCACAGGTAGTCATTTGACTTTTTGCCGTCAAGATGAAACGATCGCATCATTTCGAAAAGAAAGAAGAAGAAAGTAAGAGGCAGAAACGTGATTTATCGCCTCGCACAGTAGCTGAAGTCTTGGCACAAATTCATGCCAGCGATTTTGAAGATGAGATGAGTGAACCAGAATCGAAGCCTAAAGAGTCTACACCAAATCAAAGTCCATTACCATCAGTAAACCCTGAAAAGTACTACCATATTCGGGAGACGGACAAACGCTCTTCCAGAAAATTTAGAACCACGGCCTACACGTACGCAGTGAAGTTTAAAGATTTCAAGTCTGACGTACCCTTGGAAAAAGCAGAAGGGTTCATCACCGATGTGTGGGATTCTTTGTTAACCACACTAAAACGGCAATGTCAAGCCAAAGAAGACGATCGCTTGAGACTTTCTATTCATCACGACAATTTGAAGTCTCCCGTTTGGATCGAGTTTAGCAGTCCAACAGAATTGACACCTTCCAAAATCATGGACAAGATTCAACACGTACAACAATCCAACGACAAATTTCACATCACGGACGGAAAAGCGACACTGTACATGACCCACGTGTCTCTTCCCCAAGGGACAGGTAAAAAAAAGTTGATGTTGGTAGACAACTTGCGTAACCTCAAGCGTAGTCTCGTCCAAATTAACAATCCAAAAGACAAGATGTGTTTAGCCCGTGCCATCGTGGTGGAACAAACGTATGCCGACAAGAACGATACGGTAGAATGGAAAAGAGCCTGGAAAACTATTCAACAATCGGACCGAGCCAAACAATGAAAAGAAGCAGAACTCCTGTTACAGCAAGCGGGGTTAGCTAAAGACACACCCTGTGGCATTCCTGAAATGCAAAAGTTGCAAGACGTCTTGGCTCCACGTTACACCTTGAAAGTTCACCCTCAAGAAGTGCGCGGACCTCTGTTGTTTCGAGGTAAAGATTTTAAAGACGGAAAATACATTCACGTCTATCATCACGATGAACATTTTGATGCCATTACCAGTATCACTGCATTCCTGGGATACGGTTATTACTGTGAGAAATGTGACTATGGCTATAACAATCGAGAGCAACATAAGCATTGCGGATCGAAATGCTCAGGATGTTTAGCTTCTACACCCTGTCTGGACGAAGGACAAGAACGAGTGCATTGCTCTGCTTGTCAGCGCACGTTTGTCAGTCCTGCCTGTTACCAACAACACCTAAAGACGCAAGGTTCACAGCAGAAATGTGCTTGTCAGCTCTTGAGATTGTGCCCTACATGTGGACAAGGCATACGTACCAATAGTGTTAAGTTACACATTTGTCGAGGAAAGAAACGATATCATATTTGTCGCCAAATCGTGGACTTGGAACACCAATGCTACATTCAAAAATACCATTCTAAACATGAAGAAGAAGATAATGACCAGAAGAAGAAAGGGAATTTCATCTTTTTCGATTTCGAATGCATGCAAGAGACTGGTATTCACATTCCTAATTTCTGCGTGGCTCACCGAGCGTGCGAGAAGTGTATCCAAGAGCCTATCTTGGCTCATTGCCCTCATTGCAGCAAGATTCCTGGAGGACGTGAAAAAATCTTTCGAGGACCAAACACACTAGCCGATTTTGCCCAATGGATCTTAGACCCTATCGACGAGACGTGGAGCCAAGAAGATATCGAACGTTATGGAGATTGTCATCGCCATGCCACGGTGATGGCTCACAATTTCTCGGGATACGATGGACAATTTCTGTTGAGATACTATACGGAACAAAGCACCGAACGTCCGAAAGTAACTTTGAACGGAGCCAAAATCATTTCCATGCAAGTGGGACAAGTACAGTTTAAAGATTCAATGAGTTACTTGGCTATGCCTTTGAGCCGCATGCCTAAAACGTTTGGCATGACAGAAATGGCCAAAGGCTATTTTCCGCACTTTTTCAATACCGAAGCCAATCAACACGCCGTTCTACCCCATTTGCCTGAGGCTCATTCCTATAACCCCGAGAACATGCGTACCGAACAACGAGAAGCTTTCTACGCATGGTACCAGACTCACGCTTCGGACCCTTTTGACTTTCAAGAAGAAATGTTAAAATATTGTCGTTCCGACGTAGACATTTTACGTCGCTGCTGTGGAAAATTTCGAGAACTGTTCATGGAACACGGAGGGATCGATCCTTTGAAAGAAGCTTGTACCATTGCCAAAGCGTGTTCCTTAGTGTATCGTCAACGATTCATGCCCGAAAACACCCTAGCTGTCATCAGTCCTCAAACGACCAATTTTGTCAAACGTCAATACTCAGTCAAAGCCCTACGCTGGTTACATTACTTGTGTGAGAAGGAAGACAAATGGATCCAACATGCTCGCAACGGAGGAGGCGAAAAGACCATCGGAAGGTATTCGGTAGACGGCTGGGACTTAGAAAACCCCAAGATCGTGTACGAGTTTAACGGGTGCTTATTTCACGGATGTCCCATCTGCTACCCTCAACGTGACACTAAAAACCAGTTTTTACAACGGACCATGGAAGACTTGTACCAGTCCACTTGTCAGCGACGCTTGAAGTTAGAAGAGCAAGGATACCAAGTAGTGGAAATGTGGGAACACGAGTACGATCAGCGATTGAAAACCGATCCCGAGTTTAAGCGCATCGTGGAAAGTTACAAGCTGGTGGACCCTCTGAACCCGCGGGACAGTTTGTACGGAGGACGGACGAATGCCACCTGTTTGCTGTACCAAGTCGACGAGGAGAAAGGAGAAGAAATCAAATACTTGGACGTGTGTTCTCTGTATCCGTACGTGTGCAAATATTGTCCACTTTCCCGCAGGGCACCCACAATTGCTGACGGAACACATCGACGTGGACAATATTCGACAATACGAAGGATTGATCAAGTGTAAAGTCTTGCCTCCCACGAACTTGTACCATCCCGTTTTACCACATCATTGCCAAGGAAAACTGATGTTTCCCTTGTGTCGTACTTGTGCTGAAACGTGCAACCAAGACCACCCTTGTCAGCACACTCAGGAAGAACGAGCCTTGACGGGAACGTGGGTCAGCGTGGAATTGTTTAAAGCTCTGGACTTGGGATACCAACTGTTAGAAGTGTACGAAATTTACCACTTTCCCAAGACAGAAAAATACCACAAGGGCGACGATTCTCAAAAAGGCATTTTTGCAGACTACGTGAATGCCTTTTTGAAACTGAAACAAGAAGCTAGCGGATATCCTTCCTGGTGTCACACTCCCGAAGACCAAACAAAGTTCAAAGAGAAATACTGGAAGCAGGAAGGCATCACTTTAGACCACATCGAGAAAAACGAAGGAAGGCGATCGTTTGCCAAAGTGATGTTGAATTGTTTGTGGGGCAAAATGGCACAACGACCGTGTTTACCCAAGACGGAGTATTTGACAGAACCTTTCCGCTACTTGCAGATGATTCACGACAAAACCAAATACATGAAACACGTGGACGTCGTTCGTGAGGACTTACTCTTAATCAATTACGAAGAAGAACTGAACTTTGTAGAAGCCGACGAATTTGGAAATGTCATCATTGCGGCTTACGTGACAGCCCATGCTCGCTTAAAACTGTACGAAGCTTTAGAACTATTAGGAGATCGTGTGCTGTATTTTGACACGGACAGTTGCATCTACATTGATCGCCTGGGTCAACCTCACCCTGTCATCGAAGGAGACCGTTTAGGAGCCTGGACGGACGAGCATCCCGACCACAAGATTCTCAGTTTTGCAAGTGGCGGTCCCAAAAATTACGGCTACGAATACCGAGACAATCAAGGAGAAGTGCACACGGAGTGTAAAGTGAAAGGATTGACTCTCAATTATCGCACCAGCCGAGTGGTGAACTTTGGTGTCTTGAAAGAAGCCTTGCAGTCTGGACAGGATGGAAAGTTTAAAGTGACCACCCACGAACCGCACAAGATTGTACGTTTACCCACACACCAAATCGTCAGTCGACCCATGGAAAAAGTTTATCAAATCGTGTACCAGAAGCGAGTTCGGCTTCCCAACCACTTCACTTTACCGTACGGTCATACCGATATTGGTCAGCATATAAAAAGGGACAACGTTCAAGGTCGATAGTTCATTGTGACTACCATTGCTAAGCGAGAAAGATGAATCCATTCACACAGCAAGTATCCAGTAAGAGTAAACTCAAGTACGATGCTGTGCCTTGCGATGGTAGGGATGCCGTACGCTATGACCTTAGTGATTCAGTACCACATCATCATGGGAACTTTGCTATAACTACTACTTCTACTACCATGCCTACCATGGAAAGTGATGCTGTACGTGTCAAACCTGACGGATGTGAAAGCGATGCCACTCGTTATCGCACACCTTTTCACTTTACTGGTTTTCATGGTGGATGTCCACCTCCACAGGAAACCATGCGACTACCACCCTACGGATGTCATGTAAAACTGAGCAAACTCCTAAGGATTTCACCGTACCCTCATCGAAATGAACCTGAGAAAGACGAATATTCGTTCCCTGTGCGTTTGCCAGAATACTGTGATTTTGAAAGTCGATTGCAAACCTTCCAAGGAAAATGGCCAAAATATCTAGGAGGACCTACCCCCGAAGAATTAGCCAGAGCTGGATTTATCTGCTTGGGCGAAGGAGATAAAGTCAAGTGCTTCAGTTGCGGTGTCTCACTTCACGAATGGGAGAAGAAAGATTGCGCTTACCTGGAACATGCTCGATGGTCTCCAGAGTGTCACTACCTGCCTTTAGTGGGACCTCGTCATTGAAGTGACCCTACCATGTTGTGTAAAAAGCTAGCTACGGAGTTAGGAGTCAAACGTTGGACAATCCCTAGACAAGTATTTAAACCCGATGTAAAAAATAATCTTCAAAGATTACCAAACGAATTGCAAGAGAAGATCTACAAGGACATATGGCAGGGACTTGCCAGAGCCAAATCTCAATTAGTGACTGTAGAACATTTGTGTCGAGAAATTCATAAGAGGAAATTGACCAAAGTCAACAAACAAGTCCGATTTATCTGGATCAAGTGTGCGTTCGTTCTACTATTTCGCTTTAGACCATTTACATTTGAAGATTTTATTGACATTCTTGACCGTTTCCTGGAATGGCAGTGGTCAGAAATTACTCAGTACGTTCATTACTTTCGCTCTAGGAGAAGTGTTTGACTGACATGGTTATGGATACTTTACAAGAGAACATTCGTGCTTTGCCTGTGGAATTGAGAGAACGCATTTACCGTGAGTTCGTCAAAATACAAGTGAAACGAAAAGAATCATTGCATCCGTTACGTCACCGATGTTGGAACCACTGGTACCTAAATGCTATAAGAGGATTGATTCTGATGAAAGTGTTCCAGTGGTCAGACATTGATCAACTACTCGTGAGCAAGAAGGATTGTGTTGTTGATAGTGATTATTTTTACTACCAGGTACACTTACTGCATCGAATTCCAGAAGAAGAGTTAGAGGGTTACCAAAATCTTGTACACAATGTAAACTTAGTTGAAGAGGAAACTTCTGAACGACGTGTGATGTGCAAGTTAGTGACTAAATATTTTGAATACGTCGACGGAATACGACCACTTCTGTGCAAAAAGTACACTTATAGCTGCCGAAAAAAGAGGGTATAAAAACGTTCTACCATGCCACGACCTTTATCATTCGTGATACAACAGATTCCGTGGAAGGAAATCAATGACAGTATTCAAACGGTGGAGGATTACCATCGCCTATTACGAGAACTGTCTCCATTGAATTGGGGTCGACGTGTAGTGTGTGTCTTAGTGACTTGCTTTCTGGGATTTCGTTTACCAGCTGATTCTTTGTGGACTCTTTACAAACAGTACCTATTACTCCAAAACAAAATATGAAAGTGATCCTTTAAATGTCCACGAGAGACTCATTCTGCTCAAAGCTTTGCGCTTTCATTTGGATACTTCTCAACCTCTACGGGAAAACAAGATTCGTCAACTTTTAGGTACTGAAGGTGTGTACGACGACGTGTGTGTAGCTTGTGACTTACACCCTCACTGGACAGATGTACGTGACTGGAAAAGTTGGGGGTTTGAGGCTTGGGCTAAAGAAGTGGCACACTATGCCCAAGATTTGTCATCCTAAAACATTAAAACGTACCGTGAAAAAAGTCACTTTTAAACCTGTGGTAGTGTCAATACCAGAAGAACAGTCTGTCACCGAGGAAAACCACTCTCTTCAAGACAGGACTGTCATTGACATTCCTGAAAGACCATTTCGGGAGGACCCTTGTGTGACTGAACCAAGGAATGTACAGACTCTCAGAACATTACACACTACTCCTACGATTTCACCTCTTGATCACAAAAAATGTTGTACAGAGACTTGTTTATATTCCACTATGGTCGTTTTGTTGTGTTTTTTATTCCTGTACTTAACCATATGGCTTTTATGTATTTTTGTCTTTCGTGTTGTTCACCAATAAAGATGACAATAAACGTGTCCTGAAAAAGTATAAAAACTCTTGTCTTGTCTGTCTTCGTGTCACAAGTGACATTTTATTACACTACTACTATGGCTACCGTCTCTGCTCCCTCTTCCTCCACTGTCAAAGTCATTGACGAACACGTAGATCGGACTAGTTGGGAGGCCTTGTATCTTCGCCATCCCTTTAACATGCTTATTGCTGGACCAAGCGGTTCAGGCAAAACCGAATTTGTCAAACGTTTGATCGAACATAAACATAATTTGATCGATCGTCATCCTCAACGAATCGTGTGGTGCTATAAAGAGTGGCAATCGGTGTACAGCCTTCTGCGAGAAAGTCAAGGCGATTCCATCGTCTTTGTGGAAGGCATTCCTGTCGAAGACGACGGAATCGTGTCTGACCCTAGTCAAACTCATTTGGTTATTTTTGACGGCATGTTAGGAGAAGACGAAGAAGAAATTAAACTCTGGTTTACGCGCAAAGGGCATCATCGTAATGCCAGTGTCATTTACATTACCCAAAATTTGTTTCAACAAAGTAAAGCCCATCGTACCATCAGTCTCAATGCTCATTACTTGGTGTTGTTTAAAAGCCCTAGAGATAAATCGCAAGTACAAGTCTTAGCCAAACAGTTAGGAACGCCTTGGCTGATTCATGCGTACGACGATGCCACTCAAACCCCACACGCTTATTTACTCGTGGATTTAAAACCCACTACCCGATTATTTGCGATTTCGTACCCATCTGTTTCACCCCTGGTGCCAAGACGGAGGACATATCGTGTACACGTCTCCGTCGTCGACTTAATCACCAAAAAATCTATAAAAACCTCGGTCACTTGGACTCTGTCTCACACATTGTCAACATGACGTCCCTTCAGTCTCATCTTCCCATTAAATTGATTCGTGCCTTGTACGGCATCAGTCGCGAAAAAAATCCACAAATACGTGCTCGTGTCTTAGAAGCTAGTCTCAAAGAAGTCTTACGATGGTTTACGGTGACAGCACGTCAATTACTGCAAGGCATCATTCAGATTCCACATCAAACCAAACGTTTTTTTGAGAGAAACAAAGTTGCCTTGACGCAACTAGCCGATCCTCGCATCGACACTCAAACCAAAAAGCAAATCATTTTGAAACCTGGAGGAAGTGGATCTTTAGGAGGTGTCATCATTCGTTCCCTCTTAAAATGGGATCCTAATGCTCCCAAAGTTGTCCCCAAGAAAAAAGCCACACCCAAACGTACCCAGAAGAAAAAGAAAAAGAGCAAGGGTGTCAAGACCAGGTCACAACCTCAGAAAAAGAAAAAGAAAAGCCCACAGAAAACAGCTTTTACTCGCAAGAGAGTGTCTCCAACAACTTCTCCTCCAGCAGTGACACCCTCTTCCTCTTTAGCGGCAGTAGCCTCGGCTCACAAAGTACCTGCTCCCAAAGTCAAAGTCCAAGAGAGAACGGGTGTGTTGCAGAGTTTACTTGATTTGTCCAAGCAAGAACTGTCTCGATTTAGTCCGTTGCGAACTCCTCCACGGCGTGTGTTACCTGTCATCAAGTTGATACGACGTAAAGACAATCAGTGGCGACGCATTCCAGTATCAAATGACCTGAGGCAAACCATACGGATCAGTATTTTTTGTGCTACTGCACGTCCAAAGATGTTCCCTCCAAGAAGTGTACACCGTTACCATCGTCGTTCTTCTTCTTCGGTCCAAAAAGGAAAAGGAAAACGAAAAAGACAGTCACGTCATCCTAAGAAGCGCTTAGTCAAACATCGGCGACACTCTCTGAAAAGACACACTCGTCCAAAGAAAAGGAGAAGCCACCAAAAGGGAGGTTTCTTTGGCCCTTTCCTTGAATTCGATAAGATAGGTGACAAGTTTGTCACAAGGGTAAAGGACAGGCTCCAAAAAAAATAAGATAAAAAGACGCATGTGAAACCATGGACTTTAGTGTATGTTGTGGATCAAAAGATGTCCCCTCATCGTCGTTCTTCTGTCCAGAAAGAGAAAAGAAAAAGACAGTCTCGTCATGCGAAAAAACGCTTAGCCAAACATCGGCTTCACCCTCAAAAGAGGCACACTCGTCCAAAGAAAAAGAGGAGTCACCAAAGAGGAGGATTCTTTGGTGATTTTGGAAAACACATCGTCACCTTTATGACAAAGCGATAGTCCCCCAAAAGGATAAAAGGCTGTGTGACAAGTCATCGACGTTAGTGTATTTTTGGTGTGTGTCCCGGAATCAACAAACAAAGATGTCACCCCGCAAAAGACATTCCTCTTCTACCCCCAAAGGAAAGAAAAGGAAAGGACTGCCTCCTCGTTTGGTCAAACATTGGGACATGTTGTCTGTCCTGTCCAAAGCTCCTCCACCCATGCGAAAAAACTCATTCAAACGGCCTCCAAAGATGTCATCGATACGGTGAGCGAATGTTGTCTGAACGTCTTGAAAGGCACAATACCTTTGACTAAACATCAGAAAAATTGCTTAGCCAAACATCGACACGTTCTTCGCCAAATGGTCCAAAAGAAAATACCCATTGGTCAAAAGAAAAAGATGTTAGTGCAACGTGGATGATTTTTACCCCTGTTAGGACTTATTACCAATGTAGCGAAACCTATACTGAGTGCCATGGGACATATTATACCTGCCATAATTCCAAAATAAAAGACCAAGAAGATAAAAGGGACCTCTGAAATCAAAAGATCTCAGACGTGATCCTTGAAATCTGATGGAAGGACGAAAACTAGCTTTAGTCCCTTACAAACGATGGATGGAATACCATCGTTGGCAAGAACAACGAACCCCACATTTACCTCCCAATCCTCATTTGACCGAGGTGTCCCAGATACAACACGAACTGCAATCGTTGATGGATCGCAGCGATTTGTCAGAAACGGAAAAATCGCAACGGTACGGTCAGTTGTTGCAACGACTGCAACTCTTTCACCAGAAAGCTTTAGACGAAACAGCTTCACCCACTCTGAAAGATTTTAAGGCCTTGATGAAAAGTCCATCACCACCACTACCACCACCACCAGCGGTCAAGACAGACACAACCCCACGAAGGCCTGAGGAAGAAGAGGCACGAGAAGTTTTCAAACACCGTCAGCAGCTCCCATTCCTAGTAAGATTGCAGCGTCCTTGTTGACCCCTTCCCCTACACCGCAACGAGAAGAACTTAAAGCTTGGGTTAAAAAGATGATGTCTACTCCACCTTCGACAGAGGTGAAAAAGAAAGAAGGGAAACCAGAAGTGAAAAAAGAAAAGAAGACCAAAGCCATTCCATTACCACCACCACCACCACCACTACCTTCCACTTCTACGCCCGTGGCACATCGGACACGTAAGACCGTTTCCAAACCACCCCCTCCTTCCATTCAGACTAGCATTCGTGAAAATTGGATCACTTATTAAAACATGGAGAAGGTGTTAACCAGCATTTACTACGATCCAGCTCATCCTGCAGGTTACGGAGGAGTTCAGAAATTGTATCGTGCTGCCAAAACTCGACTGAAAAGTATCCGTTTACCTCAGGTGCAACGCTGGTTACAAGAACAAGCCACGTACACCTTACACAAACCCATTCGACGAAAATTTTCCAGAAGTCGCACCCAAGTGGAGGGTATCGATCACCAATGGCAAGCCGATTTAGCCGATGTCTCTCATTTAGCCACCTACAATCGTGGCTACAAATATTTGTTTTGTGTCATCGACGTCTTTTCCAAATTTGCTTGGGTCGTACCATTGACTTCCAAATCGAGCAGTGAGTTAGTGCGAGCCCTCAAACTGGTGTTGAAACAAAGTGGTCGTCACCCTCTTCGATGGCAAACGGACAAAGGCACCGAATTTCTAAACCAAGCTTTCCAAAAAGAATTGAAGAAACGTGACATTCATTTTTTCACCACCGAGAATCCCGAAACCAAAGCCAGCATCGTGGAACGTTTTCAACGTACCTTGAAAGAACGCATGTGGAAATATTTTACGCATCAACACACTCTCAAGTACATTGACGTCTTGCCACACCTCGTTCAATCGTACAACCAATCTTACCATCGGAGCATTGGACGTGCCCCCCAAGAAGTGACTCCCGACAACGAAGTGACCGTCTTCGAGTGCCTGTTTGGACCGTCCACGACAGTGCCTGTCCCCAAGAAAGGTGGAGTGTTGGCCTCGGGAGATTGGGTACGCATTGGCAAAACCAAACGCACTTTCGACAAAGGTTACTTACCCAATTGGACCACCGAATTGTTTCGTGTCACTGAACGTGTGCGTGGTCGTTATCCTCCCGTCTATAAATTAGAAGACATGAACGGGGAAGTGTTAAAAGGAACGTTTTACTTACCCGAGTTACAACGTGTGACCAAAAAAGAAGACGACGTGTACGAGATCGAAAGCATTCTCGATCGAAGAACTCGTAAAGTAGGAAAGAAACGTGTCAAAGAAGTCAAAGTACGTTGGAAAGGATATCCTCCCAGTTTTGACTCTTGGATCGACGCTTCGCAACTCATCGACTATAAAAAGAAGTGACCATCATGCCCTTCAACACAGTCTCAGCTACTGCAGTGACCACTCCTTCCCCCAGTTCTTCTGTGCAAGATCTACAAAAGCAACCCTTGTGGGTGTGGTGTGGAGAACGTGTGCCTAAAACTCAAATCGTCTTTT
>JAECUM010045689.1:0-12669 GCA_016617855.1 Megalonaias nervosa
GTTGACTAGATGGATAATTGTGAAGTACATTGATCATTTGTTATTACAGAGTCCAGCTTTTGTTATTTTTTATGTGGTTGATGAAATGGGTCTGTTGTTTTATTTAGGGAAGTAAAGGAAACTTAACGAAATTTCTAGCTGTAATGTATCCGATTTACAAAAGCAGAATGATGCTGCTAAATGTGCAGACTTTGATGCAGAAAATGCTATAGAAAATTGGATGACAGGTGGAAGAAGATGCAGACGTGAGTGGACATAACGCGCCCCAGAAGAACATGATAGAGTCAAACCATTGACAATTTTGTGACTATTTCAGTAATGGACTTAGTTTTACCTTGTTTACATACTGGATACATAATTAAATCTGCATGGTCATTTGAACTTTAATTGGAAAGATCAAGAATAATGTTAAATATGAAAATATTAGTAAAATTAAATCAGTGCAGCTCTGATATTGGTTGTTTATAAATTGTTTTCACTATGTCTCTCACTTTCTCCTTCTCTCTGTCTAAAAAAAATTATAGCTACTATTTTCTACCTGACCATATTTCGGGCAAGCTCAGTTTTCCAAAGGGCAAGTTAAATTTTCCAGTCAGCTTGCCCCGGGGCACTCTGAAGTTTATTTATATATATATGCTAGACCAGACATCCTCTTTTCTTGACTCAGTTTATTACCAGGTTACCATTGTACGCCATTTAAGGCGAAGTGCATTACACATTCTGGATTGAATAAACTTTGGGTAAATATTTTAGTATTAAATATTAGAAGAACAATTAATATTTAATTTGAATAAATGTGCCTTCATGACCACACTGATATATACTTTACATATGTCCACATTGAGATGAGACCCTAAATAATAACTACAAACACGAAGTTACCGATGTTGGACTTTAAAGTAGCTCCTAATGGAGTAGAGGAGAAACTCTCCTGTATCTTCTGACGAATACCTTTCATACTATTTGATATTCATCCCTCATATCTCTTGAACTTTTAAATTAAAGCTGGTGACTCTATATCCCGAAAGTTAAAATGAATGAAGATGTCACGTTGTGAAGACAGCCCTCAGGTACACAGTTTAACTGGGGTGGAGAATGTCGATGTGACATTGACGACTGATCTTTGTTGTGCAAGATTGCAGCTTGAATCAACACTGGAGGGAACAATGCGGCGGTTATCTTCAAAAAGACGAAGTAACTGGTAAAACCGGAAGAGGTTGTTTATTCACACCCAAGCATAGCCTAGCCGCGGGAGAAAGAAATTTGAGATTCGCGTGAGAAACTATGCAGTCTACAGTTCAAAGAGACCCCAGTATCAAATCAGGGCTGAGTTAGGGAAATATGGGAGTTGCACCTGTCCGAAGCAGACCCTTATTCTACAGGTCATTTTACGATCACTTCAGTACTCGCCAGGATTTTGACCAACAGTAGTGAGCTAAGGGGCTGATCCTAACCAAAAACAGATTCTGGACCAGAACTCCAAGGGCCTGTCGGATTAACTTTTTTAGTGATAAAATTTTTTTTTTCAGTATAGAAATAGGCTAATCCTAAACTAAATGCGGATTCTAGATCAGAGACCCCCACCCCTCCACAAAAATTGGAATGCTACTGTTGTAACCATATTTTATGATAATTGTTTTCGTACCTGCTGACTCTCATTGGTAGGATATCCGTTAACATACTGTCAATAATACGAAACTCGCGTATTAAATCATCCATATCATATTTTACACCTCGCAAGTAAGATCGTATCTGATCAAGTAATTTTTTGTAAGTGATACTTGCTGTTTTACAAGCATTTTTTTGGGTTTCAAGTTTAGGTTCAATTTTTTTTTGCAAGTGTTGAAAGAGAGACATCTACACCAGATATTATTAACTAAAGCGGATTTAATAATGCTCCACTTGAGATTATACCAGAGCCAGTCATTAACAATGGCAAATATGATATTACTCGAAGTATTCTACGGTAGTATTCATAACATTCCTTTACACACCAGAGGTTTTTGTGATAAAATTTGTAATATTGTACTAGTGCGTCAACATCTTGTTTTGGAATTTCTTCTGAAATGTGATTGAAATCGATGATATGTTTTTTCATTATACAATCTTTTTTTATACAAAAACAAAAGTTCTGGTACCAGCAATCGAATCAAGAAATTCGCGGAACTACTTATTATTATTAGGATCAGCTATAAAAATTCTGTATTTGTCATAAACATCTAACGAAGTATCCTTATATCGTTCATCTGTTAGTACCTCATTTTTCTTTAACCAGGCGTATGAGTCAAAAGTATTTCCTACTTCATGTTCATACAAATATGTTTCATTCACCAAATTACTGTAATCGCTTTCTGTTTTATCAATATACCCTAATACCAAGCTTACTTGATCTAACGTGTAATTTTTTAAAACAAGATGTTGTCTGATAATTGCATATGCGACAACGAAATTTGCTAGAATTAATTTTTTAAGTAATTTTGGTTCGTTTGTTGGCAGACCAATAGCAAAAGCTGTTTTTAAAAATAATGTTTCATATTGTTTTGTGAATAGTTTTTCAACTTCATTGTAATAATTTCGTAATGACAATTGCCTAGAGCGATGGATTGATGGAAATGGAAGATCATCCGCTTCATCTATATCGTAATAAGAATCAGTCTTTGCTACTAAATCTGTTTCTTTGACTTATCAAAAAACTTTTTTTGCTCAATATAATCAAGATCACTAATATCATCCTCAAAATTTTTGATTATCTTTATAGATCTGTCAACAATAATCGGATCAAATTCTGGGTCTTTTTTACGTATCATTGGCAAAATTGCGTTTAATAATTAACTCAGTGTCTAGTTCGATAGTAACGATTTTAATTAGAGTTTCTTTGTCGTAGTAGTACATATCGAGATACTTAAAAATTTCTCGTTTTGAAAAACTATTGTATAACTTCTTGTTTCTTTTTATTCTTATTATTTTAGTTTCCATAAATCTGCTTAGGCTATCATGACTCTCTTCTACAGATTTTTTTTATATCATCTCTTTTACCGTAAGCTCATGCTTTTATTAAGTCCGATTTTATTATCAAATCTAAATTTCCAAAATCAAACTCGAGCAATATTTTTTTTAGCAGGATTTCAACTTGTTTAAGTTCTTCTAGACAATCATCAGGATGACAGTATCTACTTATCACTTCAAAATTTTTTATTGCTTCTTTTAGTTGTGGTCCTTGCATATATGTAACACGAACAAAATTTTGTTTTTTCCTCTAACAATAGAGAGTTTATCATTGAAATTGAAAATTATTTTTCTGGTATTTATCGCACGTACCGCAAGTGATTCACCTAAAAAAAAATTTCTATGGTTAAGAATATTATCATAAAATTCCCTCGCAACAGTTATAATTGGTGGTTCTGTCATTATTTTATAACATTAGATTAAATTTGATCATCGAGTGTATATATTTGAAATGCTGTTAGTCCCGGAAATGGATGTTTAGCAGCAAAAACATTAACTCGAAAATATAAGTACTTGTTAACAATATTTTCTGTCGGGACTGTAAAATATTGTGTTGTTGAAATATACGTATTTACTGCACTATATAATGTTGTCCAGTCGATATCATTGTTTGATCCTTCCAAATGCCAATTATAAATTTGACCAACACTAGGATTTAATCTGCCGCGCAAATGAAATTGCCAAATAGCAACTGCAGTAGGACATTTAATTTCAATCCAAAAATGTTCAACTTCTCCGTTGGTCGTCCACTCATGTCTATCGGAGAAAGCGTAATAAAGATAATTTTCAGGATAATATGCTGTTGCGCTTACCTCAAACCCGGCTCGGTTGTCAGTTGCTTTATAAAGTGTTGGAATATACCCAACATTGTTTTTAGTTCGTTTTATACCACTAGAGAGACTATCAACATACACTTTATTTGTCAGATCATTAAGGTTAACTGGAACATATGTAGTAGTTATTTTTTGGTCTCTCATGTTTATATTACCTGATATTGGTCCACCGGATTTCTTAAAATATGGGGTAAGTTCTTCCTTTAACTGAGCATAACTAATAGCATCAGCATCGGCTTGTGGTGGGGTTGTTGGTAGTCCAGTTATTTTCTTTTCTGACATATTTAAGTTACCTGTCATTGTGTCGCCGGCTTTGTTAAGTTTATTATCGTCAACAGATTTTAGTTGCGCATAACTTACAGCTTGTGTTTGATTTAAGTTTTCTGGCGGATATGCGGTCTCTAAATTTATAATTTTTTTACTCGACATGTTAATATTGCCTATAACCGTTCCGCCGATTTTATCAAGTTTGTTATCATCCACATACCTCAACTGTGAATAACTTACCGCTTGTGTATGATTTAAGTTTGCCGGTGGATATCCAGTCTCTAAATTTATTATTTTTTTCCCTGACATATCTAAGTTGCCTCTTAAAGTTCTGCCTGTCAGTGACAACTTATTATCGTCAACAGATTTTAGTTGTGTATAACTCACCGCTTGAGCTTGATTTAAGTTTGCCGGTGGATATCCAGTCTCTAAATTTATAATTTTTTTCCCTGACATATCTAAGTTGCCGCTTAAAGTTCCGCCAGATTTATCTAGTTTATTACCGTCGACGGATTTTAGTTGTTTATAACTAACAGCTTGTGTATCAACAACATTTATTGGCAGATACTCTGTTTCTAAATCTATTACTCGCTGATTTGACATAGACAGGTTTCCTGGCATTGTGTTGCCAGTTTTTTTTTTTTAGGTAACCTGATAAATCAATATTGCCGTTTGTTATTGTTGGCGATGAATCCCCTAATATTGTTCCAAATTTTGTATAATGGCTCATTATTTCTTTAATATACCATAAAATGCATAACAACAATGGCAAAATTAACGACAACGTCGTCACCGATATTAAATTTTGATACAGAGCGGTTGTTGAAACATAAGCATAACAATGAACTTCCAGATTGTCATTATCTTATTGTTGGCCGAACTGGATCAGGAAAAACAAATTTGCTTATGAATTTACTTCTAGGAGATAATTTTAATATTTATACAATTAATCCACAGCAAGATAAGTACGAGCTACTAAGCGAATATAATGACAAACTTCGCGATGATCTTGATGCTGGTGAAGATTTTTTTTATTATCAAACAACCAGAAGAACTCGTTCCAGTTAATCAACTTGATTCGTCCGAACATAAGATAGTAGTTTTTGACGATATTCCGCTAAATAATGTAGAAATGAATAAAATAAGATCGTATTTTTCACTATCGCGTAATAAGAAATGTAATTCTGTTTATTTAGCTCAAGGTTTTTACAACGTCGACAGATTTATTCGGCGAAATACCGGTTGTTTTATATTATTTCCCGGATTGGACAATGTTGACATTAGAAATATTGCAAACGAGCAATGTGGCGACGTAACAATAGATAAATTTATTGAATTATATCATAAAGCGACAGCTGATAAATATAACTTTTTCTTGTTTGATAAACTAACACATGATCCAGCTAAAATATTTCGTTGTTGTATTGACAGTTACTTGCAGTAAGTTTTTGTTTTATATAAAATTTATATATAATTATGGAAAGACAAGCAAAATACAGAAAACATATAGAAAATCAGAATAAACTTGTTAAATCTAAAGAAGAACTTAGAAAGATGATTCAACAAGCACGAAGTGGCCAAGTGTCTGCAGAAGAAACAACAGCTGCGATTTTCAAACCGGTTACTGAAGCGCTACTTGGAAAACAACATTAAGTGCAAACAATGTCTCCAGAAGAACTTAAGAAACTGCAGGAAAAAGGTTTTATTGGAATTTTTAAAGAACAACAAGAAGCATCTACCGCAAAAATTATTGGTAAACCTGACGAGGAAAAAAAAAGATTAGCTGAAGAACTTTCAGCACATATTGCTGATCCTGCTGCTAGACAAGCTGAAATAGATCTTCTGATTAATGATCCACTTGAATTTGAACGAAAATTAGCAAGTGTAACAACTGGGCCGATTAGAAGAAAGTTAGAAGATATAGAAAAAAAAGTTGAAGAAGAAGCTCTTAGAAAGCAATTTGAACTTGATACAAGAAATATGTATGATAAAATAAAAGATTCTGAATACCATGATTTTAATAAAGAGTATGAATATAAAAATGTTAGATTACATTATATTAAAAAGATAAATTTAATGCTGATGAAAAATTAGAAAAACTAAGAGAAATAATAAATAAAGGCTTAGATCAAGATAATATTAAAAATGTAGCAGTAGAAAATAAAAACTACTAGCAAAATATTAGATTATATCGACATGCAATTATTGCTAGACTTTATGAGCAAGTTATTAATAATATAAAAAATAACATACAACGTAGTGATACTCACCTTAGTACTATAAATACTGAAGCAAAATTTTATGACGAGGAAAGACTAGAATATGACAAAAAAGTGTTAGCCGAAGGTAAGAGAATAACGGAAGAAGAAGCTTTAAAAAGATCACTTGAAAAACCGCTAGTAACTGGAACAGGTGTAAAAATATATACATCAACTGCCGAAATGATAGGCAGATTAATGCTGTTGATATCATCAAAGGAAGCTGGAAACATTGGCGCTGAAATTGACAATGAAATTATTGATATACTTGATCATTTAAGATCGGAAAATTTATTAACATCTGACGAATACGAAACTTTACACGGCGACCTAATTTTGTAAATGTTAATTTTGTAAAATATAATAAATAACAATGTCAACAACATTATTACTAGACTCTAGTACAGCTAACGCGTTAGCTAACGCGAAAGATAGCGCAAATTTTTCAGTAAATTATATTACACCAGTACAACTTGATACTGAAAAACAGTACGAAATTGGACTAATTTATATGCTAACGTGAAAACTGGTGTCAATGATGAATTTACATTTCATTCTACCAATAATGGCTACTCCTCTTGGGCATTTAAAATTCCGCAAGGAGCCTACAACATAACCGATTTAAATAAGACGATACGCGAATTAATACGCGAAAGCATAACACTTTGGGATAAAGGAGTCGCTGATAATTTTGAGCTAACACCAAATTATAATACTTTACGCGCCAGAATAACATTAAAAAATAATCTTGAAGTAGATTTTTCATCAGCAAAGAGCATAGCGTCGTTGACTGGATTTACTCGTAAAAGATATAGATCTGAAGAAGGAGAAACTATAACATATGACGGTGAATTTCCGGTAAATATAACTGACGTAAATACAATACTGATAAATTACTCCATTGCATCTGGATCTTACTCAGCCCAGGGTAGTAAAGGACAAACGATATATAGTTTTTCGCCAGATGTTCCACCGGGATCGCTCATGCAAATTATTCCGCGGCAAGTTATTTATTATCCGTTAAATGTTGAAAATCAAATAACGAGTATAAATATGCAGTTGACAGATCAATCTGGACGAAAGCTGGATTTGAATAACGAGGTTGTTACTTATTATTTACACCTACGCGTTGCGTAGGCGCACAATCACATCGTGATTGGCTATTGTTTTATACAACCTCAGATATAATGAAAAAAAAAAAAGTTTACAGAAGAAAAATGGTGGATTTTTTGGAAATATATTTACTAAAATTATTGAAAATGTTCCGGGAATAGCGCACAAAGTTGCACCAATTGTACTAGACGCGACAAAAGCTTTTGCAACTGGAGCCGCATCTGCAGCCGGAACTGCAGTGGGACAAAAAATAACTGATAAAATTACTAAGAAACCACCGACAATCAAACAGGTTATATCAGAAATCGCTCCAACAAAAGAAACTAAACGTGCTATGATAACAACAACAAAAAAACTTTTATCACCAAAGGGCGAGCAGATTATACAAAAGTTAATATCTAATGTAACAACACCAATTACATAGTAACCGTTAGAAAATTATATAATCTAATAAATAAAAAATGTCTGTCAAAAATTATTTCGATTTAACAGAAATTTATGACGATGACAACACCGTAACAGAATTTGAATATATTGAGTATCTCGACGAAATTTCTAATGAGCTAAATAAAGCTGGTGTTAGAACATTTAATACCCGAGACGAAGATATATTTTAACTACCTCACAAGGCAGTATTGGAAGTTCGTGGCCAAATTATGACAATAGCTAATGTACCTGTTGCAATTGCAGCCGGAACAGAAGTAGCTCTTATAAATGATGGCTGGTGTTTATTTAAAAGTGCTAGATATCAGCTGGCCAATCAAACTGTTGAGGATATTTCAACTCACTTGCAAGTTGCAAGTACAATCTTAAATACTATTTCGTTTTCTGATGATTACTCCAGATCAACTGCAACTAATATGATGTGGTTCAAAGATACTGGAAGTGGTGGGTCTGGTTTTATGGCATCGTCTGAGTTTTCAACCGGAGGTCTACCTATTTTAGTGGCTGGAGCTAATGCCGCTGAAGATGTTATAATTGTAAGAGATTTTCTTATTGCTAATGCTGTTGCGCTAGGTATAATCGAACCAGATGCAGCCGTTGGTGATGCAGCTACAAGAGTCTCACTTACTGCTGCTTGTAATAATCTTGGTATAACACCACCAGGTGGCGCTGCAACCGGCACTGAAATGTTGAATTTGATTAATAACTCATTTCCTAGTGTCAGAAAAAATATACGTTACAATGAAGGTTATACCAGAAGAAAGGCACTTGCAGCAGGATCACGTCAAATTACAATGATGCTGCCACTGAGTACAATATTTGGATTTTGTCGCGACCACAACAAAGTATTTCGTGGAGTTAAACATACACTTATTTTAGATCGATCAGAACAAAACGACTGCCTGTTTAGGTCAGGCGGAGCTGATGTACAGTTTATTATAAACAAACTTGCACTTTGGATGCCACGAATAACACCGACAGTAACAAAATCGCTCGAACTAGATGAAGTTCTTCAAAACCGCACAAACAAAATCAATTTTCAGCAACATAAAATATATCAAACAGCAGTTCAAAATACCACCGACTACACATGGCGAGTCGCAACAACATCAAGTGAACAAAAGCCACGGCAATTATTTGTTGTATTTCAGCGGCAAGCGCGACGTGGTAACCAACAACAAAATAATGCGATATTTGATAATGCCGATGTTAGACGCATATATGCTAGAATAAATTCAAAGCAATATCCAGAACGAGCGATAGAATGCAATTTTACAGATGACGCTAATAAAAATGTTACTCGACCTTACATGTACCTACTCGACGCAATACAAAAATATCAAGATGTCGGAGATGGATCTCAGATATCAGTAGAGGAGTTTCGTACACTTTATCCGATATTTCATTTTGATGTTAGTAAACAAAATGAAAGAGATGTATTTTCAACTGCTGATATTGAAATTACATGGACGCTCGGAGCAGTTCCGGTGGCACAGTTGTACGTATACGCGTTAGTGATCAGCGATAGATCTGTTACAGTCGACTTTGTCGGAGGTAAAATGTCGGTGAAAGTTTGAATGCAAAATTACAAGTTTAATCTGTAACTTTAATATAAGATGACAAAATATATTGTAAAAGAAATACATTTGACTGATGGCCAAGTTAAAAAGTTATCAGCTGCTGTTGCTAAGAAGAGGCAGGTATCATTAAAAATCAATCCTAACGCAGGTGCACCAGCAGGTGCTGGGGGTACTTTAACAAAATTAATGTTAAACAAAAAACAAGTAAATAAATATAACCGCAGCAAAATCTCTAGAGATTTTGTAGGCAAACCTTTTGTTTTAAATTTAAGTGCCACACAGATAACAGCAATGGCAAAACATGGCGGTTTCTTCGGTCTGGCTTTATCTGTAATGGCCAGAACGTTAATACCAAAACTTTTGCCGGTGTTAAGTACATTAGGATTAGCAGCAGCGTCTGGAGCAGTATCCGGCGCAACGAAAAAGGCAGTTGAGGGCAATGGCATTGTTGGCAGTGGTATTGTTGGCAGTGGTATTGTTGGCAGTGGTATAAAAAAAATTTTGTTTTACTTTTTCGTTTAACTTTTGAGTTTAACTTTTTAGTTTAATGTTTCGTTTAACGTTTTAGTTTAATGTTTCGTTTAATTTTTTAGTTTAACTTTTTAGTTTAATGTTTCGTTTAACTTTTTAGTTTAATATTTCGTTTAACTTTTTAGTTTAATTTTTTAGTTTAACTTTTCAGTTTAATTTTATGTGACTGATAAATATAAAATGCCCAAACGAAAAACAGCAAAAAGAAAAACAACAACGAAAACAAAAAGACACCGCGACGTCGAAGAACAACCAAAGGAGGATTTATTCCAATAGCTCCACTTTTAGCGGGACTAGCGGGAAGTCTCCTGCCAAATCTGCTGGGAATAGGACGAGGACTAACATTACCGGGCACGAGACCGCGTTAAGTAACTTTGATATACTTGATAAGCTAAAACAAGTAAAAAATTTCCACGGAGTTTATTCCAAAGATGAACTTGAGGCGATAAAATCGCCTGCTGCGGCACCGTCGCTAGGTTCGTGTGTGATAAATATACAAGATTTCAACGACGGATCTGGCACACATTGGTTAGCAGTTTATAATAACAATTACTTTGATTCATTTGGACTTCCACCGAGCGACACAATAAAAAAATATATAAACAAAAAATATGAAATAATAAATTATTCCTCCAATCAACTTCAACCTATCGGAACTTCTGCCTGTGGATATTATTGCGTGATGTTTATAAAACAGATGTCCGCGAGTTTGAAGAACTCTGCCCCTGACAATGTCAGGAGATCGGACTCAGATTTTTAAAAATTTATTTTACAGTTTGACAAGCATCCTTCTCACGCCAATGATGAGATTGCAATCAATTTTTTGTAAAGCTATCTAAAAGCTTGCAATTAATTTCTGTAAAACTACCTAAAGCTTCCAATTAATTTTATCTAAATTACAAATATATAATGTCAACATATTCTCTGAAATGTAAAACTAAAACAGAAAATATCAATGAAACAACAGAAAAAACAAAGAACAACAGGATGATGCTAAAAAGTATTTGCGCAATCTGCGGAAAAAGGAAAAGTATGTTTTTGAGGAAATTGTCCGGAGCTGGTTGCGTTGACAAGGTTATTTTAGTAGACGACTGAAAATATAGAATGATATGCAAGTGCGACTCTGATAGAGATTTATGTCTCGAGCAAAATAAAATTGTCACATATTGCCAACAATGTAACAACAGAGAAATAATTGGTTTTGGTATAGATATACATAAAGTAATTGGCAAATTACCGAAACCAAAAGACGGTTGGACATTGCCAGGCCATAAATACACCGGACCTTATAATCCGCTAGATAAACAACTAGATGAAAATGATAATCCGCTGCCAGGACAAGAGCCTTACAATCAAGTTGATGCAATAGC
This sequence comes from Megalonaias nervosa, assembly GCA_016617855.1. Taxonomy (NCBI): domain Eukaryota; kingdom Metazoa; phylum Mollusca; class Bivalvia; order Unionida; family Unionidae; genus Megalonaias; species Megalonaias nervosa. The sequence goes on from JAECUM010045689.1 coordinate 11,403, forward strand.
AATGCGCCATGATATCTGCTACAGAGACATTGAACTTCCAGACAACGAACAAAATAAACACAGCTGCGATAAAGTAATGTTGGACGAACTTCGTCATATGAAACCGGCAAGTATGCGAGAACGTATTGGCAGAAAGTTGGTGAAGGGTTTTATTGGAGCAAAATATAAGTTAGGTCTTGGAAAGTCTGGACTTGGCAATGATGATCTTGCGGCGAAGATGCTTGCGTCAGAGCTACACAAGCCTAAAAAAAAAGCTTCCGCGGCGTAAAGTTGTCGCAAATGCCGTTGACGATATCTGGGCGATAGATTTAGTTGATGTGTCAAATCTAGCTGAATTTAACGTTGGAGCTGACGGCGCTCCAAAGAAATACTTGTTTAATGCTATAGACGTTTTTAGTAAATATGCTTTTAGTGTGCCAGTTTCAGATAAGACTGGAACGTCAATAACTGATGCGCTAAAGCTAATAATAACAACTACAGAAAGAAAACCAAATAGAATCTGGACTGATCACGGAGTAGAATTTTTTAATAAAAAGTTCGAGCAGTTTTTACTCCAAAATAATATCAAAAAATACGTCACAGGAAACGAAGGTAAAAGCATTGTCGTCGAGCGATTTAATCGTACACTAAATGAAAAAATTCATAAGTATTTGACAGTTAAAAATACGAGTAAATATGTCGATAATTTACAAAACATTGTTGACGAATACAATAACACGAAACACCGAACCACTAAAATGTCGCCGAATGACGCAATTAAAAATCCGATATTAGCAAACGAAAACATGTGCCGCAGAAACAAATTTAAAGATGGTGATCGAGTTAGAATTTCTCTGACAAAAAAAAAAACCATTTGAAAAAGGATTTACTCCAAACTGGAGCGAAGAAGTATTTGTTGTTGATAAAGTACTTTTAACAATACCTGTAACATACACGTTAAAAGATTTGTTAGGTGAGCCGATCATAGGTAGTTTTTATGAACAAGAACTACAGAAAATTGAACAAGATGTTTTCGTTATTGAAAAAGTTATCCGAAAACGTGGTGATAAAAGTTTAGTTAAGTGGCGTGGGTATAGCGATAAATTTAATAGTTGGATCCCAACTAAGTCAATGCAAAATTATTTATAATGTTATTGTAAATTTGTTCGTATTTCACAAGTACAGATTTACATTTGATAGTTTTACATAACAAAACTAAATATAATTTTCTTTCATTATCAACTGGCATTAAATTAAATATCTTAGCAAAAATAAAATCGTATTTTAT